>PXIH01S0027188.1:2121-12664 GCA_003024985.2 Euperipatoides rowelli
TCTTTTTGTCTGGTAAAGGAACTTGTAACTAGTTCCTTTTTCAAAAAAGAAACTAAGGACAGGAACTAGTTCCTATTTTTGAAAGGAACTGGGGACTAGTTCCTTTTTACTGGAACTATCATAACACTCAATTAGCTTTAAAAAATTAAAGCACATCAAAAAATTATGTTGTCCGTCTATTCCCCCATTCGCAGAAAGCAATTCTCTGTGTTGCAGAAAGGGAAATAATTTTCTGCTGCCGGGATGGCAAGTTCTCAATTTTCATCTTGATGAACGTTAGTTTTTAATCACTATTACACATTGTATACATTACGCTCAACTGTTTACAATTTATTTATTTTTTAAAAAAAGTAAATTTGGAACATACAGTAATTCAATCATTCATTTTGTGCTAATAAAAATTAGCACGAGAAAGAAATTGTAATAAATCTTGAAATCAAAAAAAAAAAAGCTTATCAAAACACCCACAACCAAATATATGCCCCCCCCCCCCTGAACTTTTTTCTGTGAACGACCTTGGGGAAAATGATGGGGAAATTTTGCCAAAATAATTCAATGTTCTGGGGAAATTTGTTTGCCTGAAAATATGTTGCACCCCTGACCAGAGCTAGATTACATTGGCTTTGGTATTTATATTTTTATATGTTGTACATTAATCAATTGCAATCACAAATTATTTTTATTTCTGATGGCTTTAAATTTTAGCTTATGTTTTGATTTAAATCATTTATGTAAAAAAATAAAACATGGTAAAATTCAATCAAGCGGAAATGTGATTCGCTAAGCTTTTCTTGCAATACATTTTTTTTTTAATTAAGAAAATCTTTCTGCAGATAGGCTGAAATTCGTCGATAATTGTTCAACTAGGTTTTTTTTATCTTTATTCCAGCACATCATTGTACAGTAGATTATTTTTAAGCCAAATTCTAATATTAAAATAGGATAAAAACTAAGGACAATAATATTGTAAATTATTATAGCTTATTGAAATCCGGCCTATTTTGCGCCAGTTTTCATATATATATATACAGTATATGGGTAAATCTTAAAAGTTTCCATCCAGGAATGGATTTCACATAAATTGTTATATCATTCTGAAGCTGCAAGTGTGCTCTAAAATCCAGTTTTAGAGAACTGATAATTACTAAATTAGACAATTTAATTATTTTGTATGTAAACAACTCACAAGATTTTTTTAAACATTTTTTTTATGTTTAAGTGTGGTTGTGAAATGTAAATGTTTATTACTTTGATACTCGGATAAACGTTTACATGATTCATCCTTAATATATACTGTATATATAGACTGTATATATAAACTGTATATATACTGTGTATACAGTATATACAGATTATACTGTATATACTGTATATACTTTATATACAGTACAGTATATACCGTAGCAAACTGTATACAGTATGTATAAAAAATATATACTGTATACTGTATATACAGTACATTATACCTGTATACTGTAGAAGTGCATGTACAGGATATACTGTACATTATACTATATACTGTATATATTCAGTATACTGTATAATGTACATACAGCAGCATAACTATTATGTAGTATTTAGCAAATATTCTGTATTTACAGTATAATTTATATACTGTATATACAGTATTATTATATACTGTATATAGAATATACAGTATATACTGTACATAATTAGGGGGAAAAAAACAATATTTAATGTACCATATTTAGTTTAAAATCAACTTTTAAGGAAAATTTTAAAAATACAAATATAGTTAGACTTTTTTACAAAAATAATTTTCTGTACCGGTACCCTATAAATAAATAAAAACTTTAGGGTAAACGAAACGTTCAACTGCAACAGAAACTTCTAAAAAATTAATGCCTTAAACATACGGCTTGAGATAAACTGCTTTAAAACTGTTCTTCCTGATGACCTGTTTCCGATGAAGAAATGATTCATTTACAGAAGTCAATCTATAAAAGAAAGTAATATAAATTAAGTTTTGTAATTTAGAATTTTCTCAAGGTAAAGAAAAAATAAGTATTTATCTCTAAAATTATTTGAATAATGATTGAAAAAGTGAGAAATAAAAACTTTATTTAAAAAAAAAAAAACTATATATGCAGTATATTATGACCTCCTATAATTTAATATTAGGTTTTATTTATATAATTGCCTACATTGTAATTATTAGTTATGCTTATTTGTGTGTATTATCTTGTACATTCCAGTTTGCTAATGTTCATTTGTGACGTGTTTACTAAAGGTGTACTAAGCGCGTCATGGATGCATCATTGGTGGAGTGTGTGAGATAATGTTAATTTATTATTATGCATCATGCATAATAAGATTGTGTGAGGGGGCTTAGTCTATAAAGGCTTCGCTTACACTCAGTATGTTGTTCTAACCTGGGGAGGACCTTCCTGCCACCTGATATAACGTACTGAAGGAAGGTGCCTCGCGATGTAAACCAGTCATGACTTATTACTTTAATTATTACTTTTTATTATATTGTATGCCAGGTAGCAAGTGGGCTAACTGGTCATATGTTTGCTGTATATAGTTTTATTTACAACCAAGAATAAAGAAAGCTTTATTTATAAACATTCTACTCCTTTTTTATAATGGCACTCCGCAGTGGAACCACCCCATCGAAAGATACTCAAAACTTTTTTTTTAAAACTGGCTCTCCGACAAAAAAGAACACTACGTTCCTAACAGATCGAAGCCTTTACTACGCAATATGTTACCCATAGAAGAAGGCCTGACAAACCAAACTACATTGGGATAGTGACATAATCGCGGTAAAGACTGACAATACCTGATTGAACTCTTATCGTAGCAATTTATCTCCCGACAGAGCTTGGCTTTCTTTCCCACTCTGCCTTGAGCTAGGACTATTAGTCCAATCAACCAAGCGAAGAATACGACAACGATAAGTTTTCCTCTACACTTTCAAAATTTGATTTATATTGCTTATTATCTTGCCGCAGAAATAATTTGCAAAACTCACTCCGCGTTGAAGTTGAAGAAATATGCTGGATAACGCACGAGGACTTTGTTATTTGTATCCAGTTTGTAAAAACTCAACGTAAGAGACATTTTATTTTAAATTAAATTGCAAAGACTTTCTAAAAAGTAAGACTATATTTTTTTTTTTTGTAAAAAAAAAAAAAGAACTGAAAAATTGATCAGATTTTAAACTAATTTTAATATAAAAAGTTATTTTTGTGTGTGAAATCGAGCAAATTTTTTTTTGATAAAGTAAAAAATAAACTAAAAAACCACCGGGATAAAGGAACAAGGAGGGACTAACCAGATACGGCATCTCCTGTATTTATCTTTCATTGTTAGATTATCATACGTATAAATTAAGATTTTAAATATTTTTGTGAAATTTGTCAATAAATAAGTTCGTTCGTTCGTTTCGTTTCGGTCAGTGATACTGCCGGCCNTGGTTAAAAAGACTTTATACATCTAACTAAATTTAACTTTTTACTTATTTAATATAAATATCTAGAAAATTAAATAACTTTTATAGAGCCCACAATTTGTCAATAAATAAGTTATGAACTAATTTGAAAATTAATTTCTATTTCTTTAAAAAAAAATGTATTTAAAATATTTTTTTTTCTCAAAACGGGAAAGAATATAATGATCTCCTATAATTTAATATTAGGTTTTATTTATATAATCGCCTATATTGTAATTATTAGTTATGCTTATTTGTGTGTATTATCTTGTACATTCCAGTTTGCTAATGTTCATTTGTGACGTGTTTACTAAAGGTCTAGTAAGCGTGTCACGGATGCATTATTGCTGGAGTGTGTGAGATAAGGCTAATTTATTTATGCATTTTGCTTAATAGGATAGTGCGAGGGGGCGTAGTCTATAAAGGCTTCGCCTACACTCAGTATGTTGTTCTAACCTGGGGAGGACCTTCCTGCCACCTGATATAATGTACTGGAGGAAGGTGCCTCTTGATGTAAACCAGGCATGACTTATTACTTTAATTATTACCTTTTATTATATTGTATGCCGGTTAGCAAGTGGGCTAACCGGTCATACGTTTTCGGTATATAGTTTTATTTACAACCAAGAATAAAGAAAGTTTTATTTATAAACATTCTACTCCTTTTCTTATAATATATATAATAAATCAAAGTTCAAAGAGTGAATCAAAGTAAAGCTAGAGCTCTTATTTACAAAATCTACAAATTTCTAATTAGAAAAGATTCAAATACCGTATATATTTTCTATTAAAGTAAAAGCTCTAAATGAATTTGGCATGTTGAATTCTTTTGCAAACATTTGCATCACAGCAAAGCTCTAGAATGCAAAAAGTAATTCATATAATATGAACAATGAAAGTCATAAATACATATTCTGTTCTTACTCTGTCTGCTCACTTTTACATCATTGATCCATTTAATCTCTTTTGTTAATTAAATTGTAGCCAATTTACTTGGCTTCATATAAACAAAATATATTTGATTAAGATAGTCAGTCGTTTCTCGTAAACCGTACCTTGATTTCACATCTATGTGAAATCTATATTATATTGTCTTCTGGGAAGACAATATAGATTTCATTGTCATAATAGGAAATAACTTCAGAGTAATGACAGCAAGAAGTTTAGGATTCATAGCGAAAGAGGATGTTCAATTATTTTTTTTCCAAAATTTTGAAAAGAATATTTGCAATAAGATTTGAAGAGAGAAACAAATTCAACTAATGGCACAGGTCTATGCTCCAATAGCAGTTAGCAATGAAGAAATGCAACAATACTACAATCTACAAGGTGACAAGTTATAAAGGAAATAATTTAAAGATATTATAATTGGTAATTGGATCATGCTAAAATGAGACAAGTAATAGATAAAGGCACATAGGCTCATGGCGACTAGGAGAAAGAAATGGTAGAGGAACTAACTAGTTAATTTTTGTAAGTGAGGAATTATGGATTGCAAACACCTGATTTGAACAGAAAAACAGTAGCAGACAGACTGGGACTTCACCAGATGGAACAATAAAGAACCAAATAGATTGCATCATAACAACCAAAATATATAAAAACAGTGTTGAAAAGTGCAAAGCTATGCCTGACTGTGGAGCATATCAGAACCTGTAGTCTGCAGATGAAAGATCAAATTAAAATGTTAGATTAGGTACAACAAAAATGGAAGATGGATAGTTGAAGAACTCAATGATAATAAAAAAGTTGTTCTATTTAATGAATAAATAGAACAAAGAGCATAATTCATCAAGCATCAAAAGAGAAATAGGATTAAAAAAAAGACAAAATCAATGAATTATCCAAGACACATAGCTTATGGATGAAAGGAGAAGGTGAGTGAGATGATGCGACACAAATTATTAAATTTCTAAATTGAAAATAAGATGCAGGAAAGAAAAGCAAAAAATGGCATTAAAAATGTAACAAATTGAGGAGTTGAATAAAATACACGACACATACAGACAATAAAGAATGATAAAAGAATGGCAACAAGGTGAAAGAAGTGAAGAGAGCCAGCTTCTATATATTGGTGCTGGAGAGAAGATTCAGAAAAATTGAAGCAATATAGAAAGGAAATATCCAAGATTTCAAACAAGAGCAAAGTTTGGAAGCTATGGGAAAAATAAGGCCAGGGAAAGTAAATGGTACAGATAAAATACCAATATTATTCCTAGAGAAGATAAATGCCAATACGTAGGCACTAATGACAGATCTGGTAATTGATATACTGTATATGATAGGAAAAATTCCATATGATTTAAAGAGATAATAATGATTCCCATACTTAAGAAAAGTAATTGTCTAAATTGTAGCAGCTTTAGAACAATTAGCATATTAACAAATGCAGCTAAATTATTATTAGTTGTTTTATGAAGAACTAAGTAAAATCCGACAGATGAAAATATGAGTTCAGAACCAACAGATCAACTACATATGGAATCATGGAATTGAACATTTGTAAAAACAAAAAATGTTAACTAACATCAGACACTCCATACAGGATTTGTATATTTTGAGAAAGCTTGGGATAGGTTGATCATAAGAAACTGATAAGCATACTGGAAAAGGATAAGAATTGATGAAAAGGACTTAACAAGTATAAGCAACCTTTACAATGAACAAGCAGCAGCATTTAGGATAAATAACAAGTTCACTGATTGTTTTGAAGTAAATTGTCCCTTAAGGTAATGATACTTGTGGTCTCCCTTATTTTTCCACATGCAGTATATAGAAATTATAGATGAAGCACTAAATGACACCGATGGGATAAAAATATGAGGGAAAAAGAACTAATAGAATAATGTACGCTGATGACATTGTCATTCTCTCGGCTAGTAAGGATATTGTAAAGATGAAAATCAATACGAAAGAAAACAGTGGTTATTGACAACAAACGAAAAATTAAATGCAAGATCAAAATGGAAGGAAAAACAGAGGACAGGTGAAGGAATTTAATATGTAGCCAGCTTGATAACGGAAGAATTATGAGAGAGAATTGAACAAGAATAGCAATAGCAAAATCTAAATTTTGGAGACAAAAGCAACTTTGAAGAAGAGAGTTAACAAACACTTAAAATGGAAAATGTTGAAGTGCTAAGTTTAATCAATTTTTTTTGTATGGATGTGAAATTTGGAATTTAACCAAACGCTTGGAAAAAAGATCAAAGCTATTAATATCTGGCATGCTAGAAGATTGTTGAAATAAAATAATGATTTAATGAGAAATGAGGTAGTGTGTAGAACATGGGTTATCTTTTGGATGAAGTAAGGAAAAGGGAATGGAAAAATTATGAGCATGTCTTGAAAGATCTACAAGAATTAGGTTAGTAAAAGCACTTGAGGGATGGACAGAAAGGGGAAAAAAGGACTAAGGAGAAAAAGGATGGATGTTAAGGACTGAGCTAACCCTCGGTATTAAAAAGAACTAAAGATATAAATCTTTGGTGATCCATGGCCAAGAACATTTACATCAGAGTAGGGTTGAGTCGATTATCCAGTAACCGGTTAACCTACCAATTAGGCAAAAACCGGTTAGTAATTTTATCACAAGGTTATCTGTCCTATCTAAATTACGCCTTAATATTTGAAAAAAAAAAAAATAGCCTATACTAATTCTCCCTTTATTTTTTACACAAACAAAATTAATTAATTAAATCAGTTAATATTTATCTTATGAATTAAAATATAATATCTTCAATCATAATCATACTTAACTTACAGTAGCTGTTCTACCTCCATGCTTGCAGTAGACTAGCAAGAGAACATAGAAATGGGGCCCAATAAATGGCATTTTAGTCACATGATCAAAATTAATGGCAGCCATATATTTTTATTTACAGTCCTAATTAAAAAAGCAATCCATATGTATTTATTAAAAGTAATAACATCAATTTGAAATTTTAGTTTAAATGTACCAATTTTACGTTTTGAACTTTTTAGATTGTGTGCAAGGAAGGGGGGTGTTTAATCGTCGGCTAACCGGATAGTAATGTTGGTTAACCGGTTAGCAAAATTAGCATTTTTGCCCATCCCTACATTGTAGAACACATCTAAGGATGATGAAATGCGTCAACCAATACATCTCCCCTTTTACAACTTTTCAAATTTAAACTCACCTGCTCTGCATTCATCACAACTAGAGCTGGGCGTGGGCAGTAAATTTTGTCGGGTCACGATGGGTCACGTAGTGACCCATCGTGAGCGTGATCCATTTGTCTACTTCAGGTCGTGAGTGTGCGCGATCGTAACAAAAAATACCAACATGATGGCCAATTTTTTCAATCACAAGTCACAATTATTATACAGTATAATCATATTTAAAAAAAAAAAAATCTATGAAATAATTTAAGTTGAAATAATTCAAGTTTAAAGCAATTCATCAATAATCATCTTTATAAATTAGACAAGTGTTTGGTTTGTGTAAATCTTTTTGTGCAGTCAATTTGAGTCAGTAGCGCATGTCCCGTAATTTTGGTTGTTTATACTTTCGGATGACTCCACGTGTCCGCAAGTTTAAAGTGCCTAGCACAATATTTGTTACATTTGTAGTACAGTAAGTATTAAAATAATTAATCTAAGTTAAAAATGGTTTTTGATGAGATTTAAAACAAAGCTATTGAATTTATTATCAGGAAATGATCTTTATTATTATTATTATTATTAAGAAAAACTTGCGAATCGTTGGACAATCTCAAAACTGGCTGAATTTAATAAGCCTACCCCTTTGGATTTTGCAGAAATAAAATTAACAAAACTTGAAATAGAAAAAAAAATTAAAAACAAAACAAATGATTTAATGTTTACTTTGAATGAAAATGTTAAAAGCAGCCTACTGTGTAGGAATGATTTTATGTTATACAATTTCAAGGAACAAAACAAGATTTCGTAAAATGTAAAAAAATGTATTATTGAACAAGCAAGAATTTACATATAGTATATTAGAAGAACGGATGTACATGCCTTTCACCTGAAAATTTAAATTCTCTTATTTTTCTTAAAAAGTACTTGCAAAAGTTAAAACGTATAAGTAATTTTTTTTTTATTACTTGAAAAAAAAATTGTTTATTTAGTATTTTTCTGATTTATTATTAACATACTATAAGTTATTTTTTTTTTATGAACAAAAAAGTTTGTGATTGGGCGTGAATATAGGAAAAATATCTGAGTGGGCGCGTGTGTGAAAGGTATTGGAAAAGTTTGTGCATGAATGGGCGTGTGTGTATATTGTAAAACGTGAGTGGGCGTGAGCGTGAATAGAAAATAGCTCACGAGCCTAACTCTAATCACAACTCGACTAATGCTTCCTTTGAAGGAAACAAAGGAGATGTCCTTTGTTTCCTTCATCTTATCATACTGCAAATACCTAACACCCTTAATACATACAGTATATGCTAACACCCTCCCTCAACAATTTTAATCATTACCACTATGCTATTGTGTATATATATATATATATATTTATTCTCTCATTTGTCTAGCCAGTCTCACAGGTTCCCAGAACCGTTTTCTTTTCTCAATATTAAAAATTTGGGATTATAAGGTTTCTTATAGAATATTTATTGTTCAGTCCTTCTGGTCAAAACTGTAATAATTATTGGTAATAAAAATTTAATTAAAAAGATGTAGCAAAGTACTTACATGAAATAATTTATACAGTTACAGAACCTTTTTGCTGATTTTCTTCTTTTTGTACAGCATTAACAGAACTCGAAGAAGGCTCAACATCTGGCTGCTAGAATAAAAGCATTTTTAATCAATTTCTTAATTCTTTATATGTTGGAGATTAAGTTTTAAAATTTATTATTAATTAAAAATAATTTTATGCATGCTAAATAATATATTTAATAATAATGCAAAGTATTAATTGCTTCAATATCTGCATTAATGCAATTCAAAATATTGACTTTTGAATTGAATTTAAATTAACAATATTATTTTATTTTCATCGGCAAACTTTTAAAGGGTATTGCAAAGTTTGAGGCAACGGCTTCAAACATCTACAATTAGTTACTAATCAAATACTGTATAATTTTACATTATTTCATTAATACAGAGTATGTTTTTTTTTTTTTTAAATTTACACATGGCAAAATAAAATAAAAATTAAACAAAAAGAAAAAGGCAAGAGATATTAGTGTATTAATTAAGTTCAATGTAAGAAAATTAGCCAGGCAATATTTCAATTGAATTTGTCTACTTTTAAAATATCAAATTAAAGCTGTTTTTTTTTTAAATAATAAATCAGTAAAATTATATTAAATGGAGCTCAATTTACTAAACTGATTATTTTTGGTGAACACAAAACATAGATACCACAGATGTTATACTTTACTTCCTATAAGCTAGTCCCAATGTATAATTATATACACATACAGTATATGAGAATATGTACTATAGTATATTATTGTTAGAATCGTAAGATCTGGATATCTTTTATGGAATTAATTATTTTAGTTGAGATATGTTTTAATTATAACTGTTAATTTATCATGACAAAATATGTTTTGTCAATTGCTTAGTGGTTATGTAATATGAAAATAAATGTTTGAGTGGGCTTGAATGTAAAAGGTGTGTCATGTGACACTCTTGGTGAATGCTGGGATTGCCATGTGGGATAGCCATGTTGATTTTTTGTGTGTTTGTATGTAGTTTTGTAGCTGCTTGACAAATTGTGTCTGCTCAATATTTGTGTTTTTGACTAGAGGATTAAAATTTTTTGTGTTCACAGTATTGAGAGATCAGTGTGTTACTTTATTGTAAAACGAATTTATTTACCTGGATGCATAGTATGATTAAATGGGATTCATGTTTTAACAAAATCTATCAAATGTGCCATATTTATGATATGGATTTAAATAGAAATACAGTATGTGTAATATTAACCTAAACATCAATACTGTATATTTTTATGGTGCTAATACCTGTTTGAGTCATGTTTTATGAATTGCTATATATACAGTATATTCCCAAAATTGAATATATAGACTAAATTC
The DNA here is from genome assembly GCA_003024985.2 of Euperipatoides rowelli. Lineage (NCBI taxonomy): Eukaryota > Metazoa > Onychophora > Udeonychophora > Euonychophora > Peripatopsidae > Euperipatoides > Euperipatoides rowelli. The sequence continues at coordinate 12,616 of PXIH01S0027188.1, forward strand.
TTGTATTATTTATAACTAGTCGAACGCATCAAAATCGATGGTAAACACT
>PXIH01S0027193.1:898-15881 GCA_003024985.2 Euperipatoides rowelli
TTTTTTAAATTTAAGACTTGAAAATATAGTCTTAAGATAATTTTGAACATGGTAAATACTTTTTTAATATTAATTTTACTTTAATAGGTTAAAAAAACAAATAAAACAAACACATTGATTAAAGAAATTAAAGTATGTATTTTATTTGATAAATATTGTAAAAATATAGGTCCTGTACATGTTTATTTCCTCATATTGAAAATTTAAAACAGTATAAACTGTATATTTTTTTAACTGCAAAATCCATTTTGTTGCCTCCCAGATGTGATGCCCAGGGCAGTGTCCCCCCTAGAGCCACCTCTGCAATTTTGTACATATTGTATGCTTTCTTTATTTTTATTTTTAAATTACTATCTGTAGACTAATCTTTGAATTTTTTAATTAAAGTTAAGGTAATTGTTTGTTCATGGAACCCATCAGAAGATAAACTATTGCTTGGGTGTGAAGATTCTACTTTAGTAAGCTTAATATTTCAAACATTAACCAACACTATCATTATGAATTTCATACTGTATACTTAATGTAATTTTAATAAGCTTCATTCTTCCTACTCTTTTTGTCATAATGTATTCCTATACTGTACACTGATAATATTAATATCACCAAAGACAACATTAACAAATGAAACATAATTTTTTTTTATGTGTAATATACTGTAATACAGTTCAATAACCTATTTAAGTTACTAATATTTTGTATCCCTAGCCTTCAACAAATTCTTATATCTTGTATATCATTTAGCTGATATTGTCTGATTACAATAATGAAAAGATTCACCTACAGTATATGGTTATTTTGTTGTTTCTATCACCATCTAATAATTGTTGAATTTTAGCCATGATGTTAGACATTTTGATTAGTAATCTAATGATGATTATTTATTTTGGAATAGATTTTTAGTATTCTTGACCTTGTCAGCCATATGTTTTGAATGGCTTTGAGTTTAAGGAGATGCCACCATTTAATAATTTAATGTGATTAATTTAATTTATAATCAGCTGTTGTGGTGAATACACAGAAATTATTTTACATTCTAGGCCTGATGCCCTGAGTTAACATCTTAACGTTTATCGCCAATCTACTCTAGTGTAAATATGGCTAGAAAATTGGTGCTTACATTTACATGTGTAGGAAGATAATCAAATTAAAGAAAACTAAATATGTATCAAAACAACAAAACNCTACTCCCACTCCCCTGTCCTGTTGTTCCTCCTTACATAATAGGCTAAAATAGGCACTGACAAGCTGCTGTTAATTAAGTACTTAGAATATAATTATGCCTGGTAACAAGTGATATGATAGTTTCTACCAATAACCGGTAACAAGAACAGTTATTTTGTGTCCTTGAATATACTATAATAGTATATATTAGTAGCCTATAGGTACTTAACCTGGTTATGAAAGCAGATTAAAAATACTTGGCTTAATATATTATAACCATTTGTTAAGTCACAAAGCCTTTTTTTAAAAAAAATTTTGTAATAAAATAAACATTTTATTAAAAAAATGGCCAATCAAGTTAAGGAATTTGCACCAGCATAATCATTCTGATAAAAATAGTACCAGCATTTTAGCATCCATAAAGTCTATTTCCGTGATGACCAAAACATCTAAAGATTTCTCCCGCCATCTACAGAAAATAAAAATTTGACTTATCCATCTCAGTCATGTAATTTTGTTTTTAGCATTAAGTTTTTACTATTTAAATTATATTTGTTAATTTAAAATTTAGAAATTTAATTATTTCTTTGAGTTTTATATTTCTTACTGTAGTGCGATATTTACAGTATATAATAGTATATACTGTTAATAAATAAAAACTTATAAATGGCTGTGTTTCAAATTTAAAAAAAAAAAAAAAATTAAAGTTGAAATGTTCTGGGTACAGACAACAACACTATGAAATAGGAACAAATACATTTATTAAGGCCTGAATACCAACCTAAGCTAAGGTAACCTAATATTATAACAATAGGTGTTTTAGTTTATTCCAGCATGGAACGACAGATGTATGGTACTGTACTGTATGTATAGTATAACAATGCATTTGCAATACAGTACAGTCACTCCCTCTTTTAATTGAAAGTCAGTCGGTCTGGGGGATTCCGAACTCTGGAGAAGTAACGGATGGTAGGGGTGACTGGCTGGTCCAGGGCTATCGGCTGTGGGGTCAATCCTGCGAGGTCAAGTCCTATGGGAGTCGCAGGTGTGTCCAGTCGGATTCGGTCGTCCTGGGTGGGGTCTTTGGGATCTCTGGAGAGTTCTGGAGGTGGCAAGGGCATATGGTCGGCGTGCCTCTTTCCCTCCTTCCCACTTTTGAAGAGCATCCAGTAGGAGACTGCCGAGGATTCTTTGAATAGTGCCGTTTTCCCATTTTGGGGACAGTTTGCCAAGGTGGTAGGAACGGGCTATGATATGTTGGCCCACAACAAATTTGCCCTTAAAGTTGGTGATAGAGATTGGGGGTAACGGGTTAATTCTCTGAAGAGGGTCTTGTAAGCTTCGCCCAAGGAGCATCTGGGCAGGAGACTGTCCTAGGGTTACATGTGGGGTGCAGCGGTACTTGAAGAGTAGGTCGTTGAGCCTAATTTGTAGTGGGATCTTGGAGTGGTCTGTGTCTAACTTGATTAAGAAATTTTTGAAGGTATCTACATATTTCTCCACTTGGCCGTTTGAGGCGGGTTGGTATGCGGACTCTTGGTATGGGCGATCCCGTGGTTTTTGCAGAATTGAACAAAGGAGTTGGAGGTGAACTGCATACCATTGTCTGTGACGAGGTGGTTTGGGTATCCGAAGCGGGTAAAGGACTTGTCCAGCTCGAGCATGATAGATTCGAGTTGGTTCCGGTATCACAGTGACCTCTGGCCACTTAGAGAAGGCATCTACCAGAATAAGAAAGGTCTTACCTAGGAAGGGTCCCATCAGGTCTAAGTGCAGTCTTTGCCATGGTCCTCCTCGTCTGATCCAATGATCCAACGGGGATTTTGCTGGGTTTTTTGCATGGAGCTGGCAAGTTTTGCAACATACTGTAACTTTGTGTTCAATGTCGTCCATTTCCGTCCATCAGCAAAAATGTGTGTCTTGTGTAGCTCTTGAAGGATGTAGTGGCTTATTGACGACCCTCAAACCCCATAGGAGGCATCCTTCCTGTAGAGAGAGCTGCTCCTCTCTATCTTATAAGGTGTAGGGGGAGGGTCCTTTTAACAAAGGTACAAATTTTGGAAAGTTCTGGGTCTTTAGCAGTTTCCTGTGCTATATCTTGGACCGACCACAGGAAGTTTTCAAGGAGGTGGATGAGCAAGATGTCATCAGGAAGTTCTTCTACAGATGGGTGGGCAGCCTGCATAGGTAATCTAGAGAGAGCGTCGGCGTTGATGTTTTCCTTAGAGGTTTTGTAGAAAATTTCATAGTTATATGCTGAAAGGATGACGGCCCATCTCTGAAGGCGGCTTGCTGCAATGACAGGAATCTCTTTCGAGGCATGGAAAATTCGGGTCAGGGATTTATGGTCGGTGAAGAGTATGAACTTAATCCCGAAAAGAAATTTATGGAATTTTCCAACTCCACAAATTGATCGGAGTTCTTTGGAGTCGGAGCTAAGGTGATGGCCTTGACCTTGGAAGGGGAGAGTTTAATTCCTTGGGAGGAGNTGATGTGGCCTAAGTATTCCACTTGATCCTTAAAAAAGTCGCACTTCTCAAGCTTTGGGCCGTATACCGGCCTTATTTAATGCGGTAAATACTATTTTTAAGTCAATTAAGTGTGACTTCTTGTTGGCACTTGCGATCAGGATGTCATCTAGATAGCAACTGACATGATCAATGCCGGCAAGAATAGTGTACATAATCTGCTGAAAAATAGCTGGAGCAGATGCAACCCCAAATGGCAGACTGGTGTGTTTGTGTGTTTATGGCTATGAGTTTGGTTGACTCTTCGTCCATAGGTACCTGTTGGTAGGCTTGGGCCAAGTCCAATTTGGAAAATACGGTTCCTCTGGCTAATTTAGTGAGGATCTCCTCGATGATTCAGAGGGGGTATTTCCAGGTTTGGATTGAGGCCGACCTTGTAGTCACCACACAGCCTGAGGTCGCCCGTTTTTTTTACAATGGGGATGATAGAGATGGCCCAGCTTGAACATTTAATAGGGACTAAGATCCCTTGATACTGTAGTTTCAAAAGTTCCTCTTCAATTTTAGGGAGGAGGCTAGGGGAACCGGTCGATGCTTACAAAACTTGGGTATGGCTTGAGGTAAAGCTTAGCAGTGTGACCTATAATGCAACCCAGATCTGGAGAGAATAAGTCCTTGAATTCTTTCAAAAGTTCTTTTAGTTATAATTCTGTAGCTTGGTAATAATTTGTAGAATTAATTTTAAGGGGGTGGCGGGATGAGACGCTAAGAAGCTTGGGGCTAGCCATAAGGCTTGAAACCAGGCACGTTTCAACAGAGTGGAGGTCCCTTCCTTGGTGACTATTAAATCAAGGTTTGTGGCCTTATAATTATTAAATACAACATTGACTTTACAGATCCCCAAGGGCTTGATCAAGTGGTCAAAGACATGAAGGGTTATAGCCGTGGGGAGTATTTTGAATTTGGGCCAGTGTTTCATGAAAATGGGTGAGGCAAGATGCTGACGGCTGCGCCTGAGTCTATTTCAAAATGGAGGAGCTGTCCATCAACATATAGTTGCACCATGATACATCACACTGAGTTTATTGCTAAGGTAGTGTTTACAATAGTTATTCTGATCTAAACAGCAGTCAACCCCTTCATCCTCAAGCGCGCTTGTTGCGCTAACCTGTGATGTCGATTGCTTATTTTTGCTTGACTGTGAAGTAGCATTACGTTTTAAAGAGTGACAAACGGCTTTGATATATCCTTTTCATTTGCAGTAGAAGCATTCAGCTTCTTTGAAACTGCAATCGTCAGTTTTGCGATTGCCTCCACAGCCATTGCAGATAAATCTTCTAGAATCCTTGAGTGGCGGGTGTCTGAGCTTGATTGGAGCCTTGACAGCAAGCAAGTTGTTGTAATTGGGTTTGTTTTGAAGAATGGTCGCGCTTTTATTGCAGATTTTAGCGTCGATAGCGAGTTAGATTATGCTGTCGAAGGAAACGTCTTTTTCTAAAAGAAGGCGCTTTTGGAGCGCGATATACCAAAAATGAACTGATTAACAAGAGTGCAGTTCAGGTTGTCTCTTAGGTTACAATGAATACTGAGCTTACGCAAATCCAAGGTGAAGGCAGTTGCAGGTTCATTTTCTTGTTGCAGCCTCTTCCGAAGATTGAACCTCTCGATACGAGTCAAGGACTTGGGGTTGAAGTGAGTTTCAAGGGTTGAAAAGATCTCCGCTAGAGTAGAAGCAGAGGGTGATCCTGGGGCTAGCAGATCGCACAGCAATTGGAAGGCAAAATGCTCCAGATCGTCAAAACAGTGCCTTTCTGACTTCTTCCTTAATGCTGTTAGCCTCTATGAAAAACTTGATCCTTTCAGCATATCTTCCCAAATTCATCCTCGACGGATCGAACGATTCCATTCTAGAGTCCATTTTCTTTATTTTAAAAAAAGAAAACAATAATAAAAGAAAAAAAAAAAAGGTTAAATATTATATTTGGTATTTACCTAGTCGCCAAATGAAATGTTTTGGGTACAGTCAACACTATAAGATAGGAACAAATACATTTATTAAGGCCTGAATACCAACCTAAGCTAAGGTAACATATATTACAACAATAGGTGCTTTAGTTCATTCCAGCATGGAATGACAGCATGTATGGTACTATTCTGTATGTATAGTATAACAATGCATTTGCAATACAATACAAAAGTATATTAACTTTGTTTATTTATTTTTTTTACTCATACAATACATTATCATTCTAAAGGCTTGAAATGTCAGAAAATCTGGCTATGTAATTAAATTGCAGTTATAGTTATATAAATGTCAAAACATAATAAAGAAATATTTTTAACTTTAAACAAAATAATATTTATATGCATATAATTACGTTTTTAACAATTTATATTTGTGGAGTTTATATACAATTCTTGATTTACCCTGGGGTTGTGTCTTAGAAATCAGTGTGTAAATCAAAAACATGTAAATTAAACATAATTTTTCCATAAACAATAATGGAAATGCTAAGGGTTGGGGAAGTGCTTACTCATTTATTAACCTCTTGTTAGATTAATTTGCTAAAAATTGTACCTATAGATGTGGGTATTAGCAGAGGGATGGGTTTGAATTTAGGCTAATAGGAATAACATTTATTCATAGAAAACATTCCATAAAGAATTTAAATCAATTTGAAAAAAATTAATTTCTCACAGACTATCGTAACTAAATTAAGTATATACTGTACATCTTTTTTTTTTTCAAACTGTGTTATTTCAAATAATCTACCATGTAATTTTAGTAGTAATTCTTTAATTGTGTTACTGTTATTCCAAAAGCATGTAAATCAAATTGTGTAAATCAAGAATTNCCTGTACACTATTTTATCATATTAGTGTTTGAGTAAGTTATTAATTTTAACATTTATCTTTACTTTTTTTTTTCCAGGTTCTATATGATAGCCATCGCCACATTACTCAGATGATCAAGGCTGCTGTTGTAAGTTTTTTTTTATATTTTATATCAATTTTGCATATTATAAGGAATTAAATTATACAAATTAAAATTTATAATACCGTACAATATTTCTTTTTAAACCTGGAATCGCAGTAGGAAACTAATTAATAAAGTCACAAGCGACAGAATTCCAATTGTTGCAATTTCATATTACAGTATGTACACGAAATTGGACAACCAGTACAGAGTTTACTACATTAAAATACATGTTGTAATTTAGGCTCATAGGGGAGGGAGAAGGCCTTATATNCTGATCCTACCCATAGATTACATTGAGAAAGTTGTAATGAAAAAATGATTAAAATCTGACAAACAATTCGTCATTTTGGTTTTAAATAGACTTCTAATTTAGGCCCACATGTTATAGCTCCTAGAAGTAATAGTCACAAAACTAAATTTGGGCAAATTGCAAATTTAAGTAGTTATTGTGGTATCAGCCATGTTTTGCCGCCCATATAAAATAGAATAATAGGCAATAGATTTGAGGAAGTCACATACAAAACTTTAAATTTCATAATTGATTCAGCATTGAAAATAATTCAGGTCCTTTGAACTACATCCTCTACCCCCTCTCTTTTTCCAATAAATTTTGGCAATGCTCCATGGAAATGAAATAAAATGATTTAGCATTTAGCTTAATGCTTGTAATTTAGGACTTTTGGAGAATGCATATCCCTTCCCCACTTTCCTGCAAATGAGAAAATCACATACCAAAGCTGATTCAAATAAAAAAAAAAAGGATTCAAACTTAATATCTCAACAGTAATTTTAATCTGCAAGAGTTGGCTCTCTCCTACCATTTAAAAGGTGATAAAATTAACAGGTTAAGACATGAAGTCACATAGTATTTTTTTTTTCCCTGATTGAATTTTTATATTTGCATTCTGTAAGAAAATGTGAAGATCCGCAGTGTTTATAAGTTTGGTGCACAGAATCCGAAGTTGAACAAACTTTATTGAGACATGAATGTTGTATCTTGTAAACTTCACTCAAATGATTATTCTGCACTGTAATTAAAAAGTGAATCTTTAGCACTGATCTCAGCAATAGATACAATTTGGACTAATTTAGCAAAAGATGAACTGTCTTCTCTGCGAATAAACATTTCTGAAATCTTGGATTAGTAATGCCCAATACTAACTGATCGGCTAAATTAATTTCTGTTTCAGTTAACTTTCTTAGGGCCGCTACAAAATCGGATATAGATTCATCTTGTGCTTCTTTTCTACTTGTGAATCTAAAGCGTTCCAAATGGAAGATTGACTCTGGAGAAAAAATGTTGATTCAAAATTTCCAAGACTGCATTCACCATTTTAGAATAAGGAAAGTTTAGCGCAATCAAATCACATAACAAATTAAAGGTATGATCTCCAATAAGTGTGAGAATCTTAGAAAGCTTTACTTTATCTTCTACATTTTAAAGTAGAAGATAAAGTAAAGCTTTCTACAATTAAATAATGTTTTAATTGATCACAGTATTTAGGCCATTTAGAACATTGTGAATCGAAAACATCAAACTTCAAATTGGCGAACATTTTAATGTTCTACTATGTAAATTTTTAAATAGCTTAATTCTCGTCGCCAATGTTATGTTGCCTATATTATGGGATGGCAATTAATTACAAACAACTAACCAGATATGGGTATTAACAGCTTTAAAACGTTAATGTTAAGTTTAAACGTTAAAAAATGTTTAATTTTGTTGTTAACTCAACATTTTATTTCCTAAATGTTTAACTTTAACGCATTAAAAAAAACATTAATTAACGTGAAATTTAAGATAATCATTAGTAAAAAAGCCACTGAGAGCAAGAAGCAAAATGATTTCTTTGCTTTACTTCTGAAAACTTTTATTCGCATTTTATTTTATTAAGTTTAAAATAATAATAAAAGTAATCTCTGAAATTTAAAAGATCATAAATGTAAATATAAAATAATACAGAAATTCTGAGCAGAAATTGGATAATGAGCAATATGCCACGGAGAATAGACACCACATATTGTATTTATTTTCAGAATGTAATTTCAGAGCGCTTCTAAATAGTCAACTGAGATGAAAACTTTTTTTTTTTTGCCTTTTAGCAGAACTTCACCAAACGATGCTGTTCAAAATGTACAGTAGTTCTGACTGTTTAATAATAAAGTATAAGAACTTCATTAATGTTAATTATTGCTATTGCACGTGAGTGATCATGAATTTTTTTTTTCAATCTACAAATAAATACAAAAGCTAAATAACGTGAAATTTAAAATAATCATTAGTAACAAAAAAAAATAAGGCACAGAGCGAGAAGCAAAATGTTATCTTTGTTTTACTTCTGAAAACTTTTATACACATTCTATTTTATTAGAAAGTTTAAAATAATGTAATCTCTGAAATTTAAAAGTTCATAAATGTAAATATAAAATACACTAAGAAAGAATTTGGATGATGTGCAATACGTCACGGAGAACAGACCACATCTATTGTCAGCATGTAATCTCAGAGTACTTCAACTGAGATGGAAAACTATTTTATTAGGAAAATAGCAGAACTTCACAATAAATACGATGCTGTTCTAAATATGCAGTAGTTCTGACTTCTATATAATAAACGATAAGAACTTCATTAATGTTTATTGCTATTACAGGCGTGTGATCATGATTTTTTTTTTTTTTTTTCAAAAAATATAAACAAGTTTTGCATAAAAATGGTCATTTATGAAGTTATGACGAAAATATTCCTTTCATGTAAAATGTGATCGAAACTGTTCATAAAGTTTCTTTTTATTTTCTTATTTATATTTAAGATATGCAACAGAACTCAAAATGAAATAAATGAAGAATTTTAAAACTGATTGATTTGATTTAAATTCTAAATTAAATCAATCAGTTGTAAAGTTATTCATTTATCTTTTTCTCCTATTACAGCATTAAAATTCATACTGAGGAGTTAAATACTGTATATTTATTAAATATAATATAGATTTACCTTTATCAGCACATGTCAAATGATTATTTGGTAGACTATATGATAATCAGAGAGTCTGCTTGTCAGCCAAGCATTTGAAAACAGCATACTATTACTTAAATATTACAAGTATTTTCGATTTTTGTTCAGGTAGTGTTATAAATTTAAAACTTGATAGGTCATGTCTGAAAATGGAAGGGGGAGGGATATTCTGGCACATTTATTTATTCATTTTACTAGGATTAGCCAAATCTTCACTCATATTAGTAAGTGGCTTCCATGGCTAAGGAATTAAGTCAATAATTAAAATTTAACTTACAGTAACTCTGTTAATTTAAAAAAAAAAAAACTTTTAGCTTAACCAATTTTAAAAAAAAAAGTCAAAAATTTCCCAGGGTTGGGGTGGGGAGTTGCAATCCTAGAACCACCTACCCCTACCTATATTTGACATACTATAAAATATAGATTTAAATAGTAAAAAGGTTGGAAAATGTAAGTTTCCAAACAAAGTTAACTAGGTTAATTTTTAATTAAGTTAACTTTTAACTAACTGATACTCATTTAACTATTTCAAGAAATGTAACTTGACTGAGTTAATGAATTTCCTTAACTTACCCATCACTGCAACTAACAATAGTAAAAATATTAGTTATTGATTACTAGAACATAAGTCAAATGGCTATTAGCGAGTCCATAATAATAATAATAATAATTACAGAATTCATGTTCTAAAAGGTACTAGCATTCACTAGTGATATAGTCCAATTACTGTATATGTTAATGTTCTCATTATATTAACAGCCAATATATACAGTAGATATAGGCAACCTCATAAATTACATTAACCTTTCAAGACATGAAGCTACATAGTACTAATTTGATTTAAATTAGGTAGAGTTAAAATAAGATCTAGTTTTAATTTAAATTACTAAGTTTGTTGTGCACATACTGTACATATTTTACAGTGGTGTTCTTTTAAGGTAAGAAAGTCACTGAACTTGATGGAAATCTGTAAGTTTGTTCAACAATTATTATTGTACTAATATGCATACATACTGTATAAATGATGAATCTTCAGTTGTGTCTAAAAAAACTGGGTTTATGGATTTTGTTTTAGTTTTCATTTGCAAATATACTTCTTTTTTTTTTTTAGATTCCTTCTGTTATTTCTTGGCATCCTGGTGGCACTCTGATTTTTGTGTGTAATAGTAGTGGACAAATTCAGGTATTTGATGTTTCACCAGTTTTATTTACAGTTTTAAAATCATAATAGCCTTTATTTTTATAATTAATATTTTCCTAACCTAAAACTAAGTCAACTTGTGGATATTAAAAAAAAAAAGTTGTCTTTTGAAAAATCTAACTTTATTTTCACAATCTGGCATTCATAAAACATTGTACGGTACTGCATTCGTAATCAAAATGGCAAGCAGTGCCTCTTTTCAAGTCATCTGAAACCTTAATTAATACATCATTTTTATATCATTGATATGTGGTTAATATTTGATGAAAACTGATGTGTTCAAATTTCTATTTATTTTCAGTGCTTTGACATGGCATTATCAGCTATTAGTCTTCAGCTCCAATCTGAAGATCCTACTTATTCAAGGACATTAGATCTGAATTTTTATTTCAGGTAAAATTTAAAAAAAAAAATTCTTAGACCTATTTTGCATTTAGTAATTTATGAGGTGGGGGGGGGGGGGGACGAATTAAAATTTATTTTAAACTTTTGGTGATGCAATCAATTTCAAATGTAATAAAAAATGTTCACTGGACAATGGTTCAAATCAGACAATTGACTTAAAAGTTACCAGACCAGTCCAACTGTTTTCCTGTACTTTTTCCAAATAATACAGACGACCACTGAGTGCTGGGGAAGGGGGAAGGATTGATTTGATAGACTACTTGGAGAATGCAAACATAAGTACAAAAGTGTATGACTTGGAATGAGAAAAACAAAATTTGATTGACATTGACTTAACAGATCATGGTTAAGATCTAACATTCCTGCACAACTGTATTGCATCAATAGCCCCCAAAGTATTTGTAAATTGTGCATTCTGGATTAATATTAAATTCAATGTGCAATTCTATTGGACACTCTAAGAAACCCTTTTAATATTGTAGATACAGTATCTGAGATACAGTATATACGGTTGGTTTAAAATGAAAGCTTCATGACTCGATCAGGTGAAGCTAAACAGTTGATTTAACTGTTTATCTAACTCTCTATTTGCTTGGGTTTTAAGTTTTGCAAATCGGTGATTAAATCAAATTTGTTTAAATCTAACACACGTTTGTCATAAAAAAAACTATATTTTATCTAACTGGGGGAGTGATGTCTTTTAAAAAATTTTTTTTTTCGCTTCATTTTATTTTAAACTATTTTTTTTTTTGTTGAGGAACCTTGTCTTATTGTAAGCATGATGTAAATAGCGTTAGTAGATTAATCCAGGCTTTAATAAGAAAACTTCACTTATGATGTGTGATGTAAATAGCGTTAATAGATTAATTGATGCAACTAAAGTCTTTCAACTTGTATTTTATTTTCGGTTATTCTTGCATAAATGGTCAAAATTATTTTTAATTTTTTATAGGTGTGGTCCTGGGATTTTTTTTTTTTTTTTTTGTCAGTCCTAACCTTCACCCCAACATGAATCCTAACTCCTACTCAAGTAAGTAAAGCAACTATGCTACAACCCTAAGATTATCAAGGGATGCAGTAAACCTTTCCTGATCGTTTTGATCATTTTTACATAACTTCATCAGTCCAACCATTAACCAATCTCATTTCTGAAGTAAATGTTGCTTGGTATTTATTTGCTAGTCAGATGCTAATTTTCTCTAGGTTCCTTATTTTTCTCTAGCTGGCAAGCAAACTTCGTCTTCTTGAAACTAATTTGGGATCGTTTATTTGAAAAAATTTGTAAAATAACTTTGGACCGCTATATTTGAAAAAATTTGTAAAATAACTTTGGACCGCTATATTATCTGAACATAACATTCTTTTGAATAAACATTAGCCTACATTTTACTAACTCTAAACATTGACTTCATCGTTGAATATTTGATTATTATATTTTTTTTTTCCTATGACTAAACTTCCCTTTTTACAGGCCACAGACTAATGTTAATCGTTTCTTCTAAACTAATCGTTGTGATAAATATTTTTTTCTCTTCTTGGGAAGAAATATATATTCAATTAGTTGCTTTCTTATGACAAGCCAGAGACTGCTGACAATCATTTTCTTAAACTAATCTTAGTTATAAGTGATTTTTTACACCTCATGGAAAATAAATTCTGCTATGAATTTGATGATTCTTCTACTGTTTTCAATTAAGGAAGAAGTTTTTCACACTTTCCTCACAGAGATTTTTTTTTCTATTTAAATTGCAAGGCAAGAATGAGATTTAATTAGAACCTCACTTACGGTACTACGATAGTTTGTGCAAGATGAGAGGCAAGATATTGTAGATATCTCTCCCGACTACATTTTTCAACTTGTAAACTACTTTACTTAAAACAATATGGCATACAAATAGAACATGGTCGTATTATTAAATTATCATGTGATAAATAAAAGCTCCGTCCTATGTCTCAAAATGGAGCCCTTTTGCTTTATTACAGTGCAGTGCAACACAACATGTGACTGGATTAGTCAAATTTTGAAAAAAAAAAACAACATATTTTTAAAAAAATATATTTGATAGTTTAATGCTAAGGATAGGCTTCTNTTTTATATGCCTTTGGCCTGCAATTTGTTTGCATTGTGTTCAAATTCTATTTATATATTTAATTTTTTTTTTTTAAATTTCAGTTTTGATCTGTTTTTGTTTTAGATATAAATCTCCTCCTACTTTGCAGCAGATAAAAGTATGTCCTTTTGAAAATATTGGAGAAACTTTGGTCGATGCATTGGATGTAATTTTGCTCATTTTTGAAAAGTAAGTTATTTATTTGTAATCAAATCACTTTAAGTATTTAAATTTACTTATTAAATACAATGGAAAATACAGTTTAACAATAGTTTAATTTGATTGACAGCTAAATTATATTTAAAAATCCTTAAATGAAAACCTTGAATGTCAAAGCAGATGCTAGATACATACTGTATTTCCATGACACTAATTTTATTGATAAACTTAATTTTTTCCCTTGAAATAAGTTTTCTATCTTTGTCTCTTTGAAATAAATAACCTCAATATTATTTATTTTTAATAGATTAAACTCATTTGATGGGAGAGGATCTCAATTTTGTTTATTTTTTTTAAAAGTTTTAAATAAAATTTTAATTCAATAAAAATGTATACGAACTATATTGCATTTTAAGTTTTTTTTTTAATTTCATGATGAATATTTAATTAGGCTACCATTGTTAATTACGTTCAATCTTGAAACTGCAATTTTTGATTCCTCTGGATATTATTTATTTAATCACATATCTGTAACAAACTCTTAATTTATAAACACTGAATTTGTGAAGTTTGCAAGTAAATTATATTTGAATTTTCTTATTTTTTTTTTTTTTTTTTTTGTGATTACTTTTGCCCCATTTGATTAACTACATTATATAGGTTAGATGATATTATGGCAAAAGAAAATTTGACAAAGCCACCTTTGAAGTTTTTATCTAGCGATCCTTCAAAAGTATAGAAAGTACAATTTCATAGAAGTACAGTATTAACTTTTCTTTAACAAAAACATCGGTTAAAATTCATAAATCTCAATCCTGCATTGAAGAATGGATGAGTCTGCAGGAGTACTCTGATTAGTTTGTACATCTTACGCAGCAGCCATTGTTCATAATTTTGATGATATAAATCTATTCTTCATCAAAAAATGTGACTTTTTTTTTTCTAGGTTGCTAACCAAAATTCTTAACCTATCTCTATTATATGGTATTATTATAGATAAATGGAAAATTTGTACTGTTGTTCCTAAATAAAAAAAAGGAAATAAAGATCAATTAGATTCCTATAGACCAATATCTAATATTCCTGCTATGTCAAAAATATGTGAAAAAAAATTCTTATTTTACTAGAAATATGGCTAGAAGAAAATCACATTTTGAAAGGTTTTGTTCATGGTTTCAGAAAAGGATTTTCAACTATCACTAATTTAGAGGCTTTTAATAATTATATTTTAGATGGATTTGAGAACGCTATACAAACTAATGTCATTTTTTTAGACATCAAGTCTGCTTTTGAATCAATCGAATATCAATTCTTAATAAAAAAATTGTTAAATCTTAATTGTCCACATTATTTAATCTGTTGGATTGACAATTTTTTATCGGATCGAAAAATTAAAACACAAATTGGTAAAACGTCATCTAATCACAGACATATTGATGTTGGGCTACCTCAAGGTTCTGCCCTTTCGGCTTGTCTTTTTAATAT
>PXIH01S0027243.1:6026-16171 GCA_003024985.2 Euperipatoides rowelli
CCAATGTACGGACTATGAATATAAAAGCAACAATAGTTCTAACTACCAATCTCATATTAGTCAACATTCTGACTCCAAATTCCAATGTACGGACTGTGAATATAAAAGCAACGATAATTCAGACTTCCAATCTCATATTAGTCAACATTCTGACTTCAAATTCCAATGTAGGGACTGTGAATATAAAAGCAATGATAATTCTGACTTCCAATCACATATTATTCAACATTCTGACGAATTCAAGTTCCTGTGTACAGAATGTAATTATAAGACTAATAATAATTTTAACTTTAAACGTCACGTTAGAAAACATTCTCGACATTACAAATTCCTGTGCACTGAATGCGAGTATAAAACCAATGATAATTCCAATTTCCAGTCTCACGTTATCCAACATTCTGAAGATTATATACTCCAGTGTATTGAATGTGAATATCAAACGAGTAATAATTCTGATTTTCAGTCACATATTAGCCAACATGTGGATTATAAATTCCCATGTACTGAGTATCAAGCCGAAAATTCTGATTTTCAAACTCCTATTAGCCAACATTCTGAAGATTATAAATTCAATTGTACACAATGTGAATACAAAACCAACAGTAATTCAAATTTTCAATCTCATTTTAGACAACACGCCAAAGATTATAAATTCCAATGTACACAATGCGACTATAAAACCAATAATAATTACTCTTTTCAGTGCCACCTTAGCAACCATTCTGGTGAATACAAGTTCCGATGTACAGAATGTGGATATAAAACCAATGATAATTCTAATTTTCAACGCCATAATAGGAAACATTCCGGCGATTTTAAATACCATTGTACTGACTGTGAGTATAAAACAAACAGTTATTGCAATTTCCAGTGTCATATTAGCAAACATTCTGGTGACTACAAATTTTATTGCAACCAATGTGAGTACAAAACTAACAACGTTTCTCATTTTCAATGTCATATTAGTAAGCATTCTGGTGAATACAAATTTTATTGTACTGATTGCGATTATAAGACAAATTATCCGGCCCACTTTAACCGCCACGTGACTACTCATTCTGGAAATTACCAGTTCCATTGTACCGATTGTGAATACAAAACCAATAACAGTTCGAATTTCCAGTGCCATATTAGTAAACATTCTGGCGACTACAAATTCCGTTGTGACGAATGCGAATATAAAACCAATAATAATTCTAATTTTTTATCTCATATTAGCAAACATTCGGGAGAATACAAATTCCTTTGTACCGAATGTGAATATAAAACCAATAATAATTCCCACTATCAATGCCATATTAGCAAACATTCCGGAGAATACAAATTCCGTTGTACAGAATGCAAATATAAAACCAATAATAGTTCCAATTTCCAACGCCATATTGGCAAACATTCTGGACGATACAAATTCCAGTGCACGCAGTGTGAATATAAAACCAATAATAATTCAAATTTTCATCACCATGTTAGCAAACACACTGTAGAATATCTTCCACTTCCATTAACAGCCACATGAATACTAATTTAAACCAAAGACGATACAATTTTTCAACGCCATATTCTAAATCAATCTGGGAATTACAGTGCGAGTACAAAGTTGTATTATCGAGACATTCTGTAGAATATACTTTAAATTCCTGTGTACACAGTGTGAGTATAAGACCAATAATACTTCAAAATTTCATCATTAGTATTCATGTCGGCCACATGAATACTAATTTAAACCAATGATAATGCACATTTTTAATGGTGTATTCTAAATCAATCAGGAAATTACAAATGCCATTGTTCAAGTGTGATACCAAGTTGATAATAATTCTAATTTTTATTTCCATATCAAAACATTCTGGGGAATAAAAATTATGTTATATGGCATGTAAGTATAAAACCAATAATAATTATAATTTCCATCGTCAAAGCAAACATTCTGGAGAATACAAATTCTAGCGTACACATGTCAGCATAAAACCAATGACTTACTTTGAATTTTCATTATCTTGTTAGCAAGCATACTGTAGAGTATCTTGCAATTCCATTGTCGACCACGAGTAATAACCTAAGCCAATGGACAATGCTCATTTTCAATGCTGTATTAGAAAAAAATATGGAGCTTACAAATGCCATTGGACAAGTGTGAGCACAAAATCGATAATCTAATTTTTGTTATATTGTCAAAACATTGTGGAATGCAAACCGTATTATCAAAATGTTGTGAGGAATGCAGAATCCGAGTTAAAATTAATATCCTTATTTTAATCACTATGAACATGCCAAATCTTATAGTAGCCTACTGAATATGAAGACAAAACCAATCAAAATTTATATTTTCAACATCAGATAAGCAACCATTTTTGATAATACATGTTCTATATAAAACTAATAATTGTGATTAATTTTCAATCCATCCACGAGGATGAAACAATATCAAGTGTAATTTTATACTTCTTTGATAAGCTAACATTCTAGAGCAGTGTTTCTTAACCTATGGGTCGCAAACCCAAAATTGGGTTGCTTGGCATATTACGTGGGTCGCAACAATAAGAATATTTTCAACAATAAGAATATTTGAACATCTGCACATGTATTTTCATCATTACGGAAAGGGTTGACAAAAGTTGTGACGAAATTATCTAAATCGGTCAAAAACAATTATTTCACCTCTAGATTATCAGGGTTGGGGCATAGTGGATTTCTCTCATAGTTGGGTTAGGGTTCAGTGTAAAGGTAAGGTTAGGACTAAATAAAAAAATAAGACTGCTATCCCTCTTAATCATGTGACTAAATGAGATTTAGACCTTCCAGTTTCTAGGCAAGTCAGTCATTTCTAGACACCGAATGTGTTTTACAATATTTGGGTCGCTAAACCAAAACTATTACCCAAACGTTGAGACTCAAAAAGGTTAACAAACCAGGTTCTAGAGAATAGAAGTTGCATTGTTTTTCTAGAATATAGGCCTAAGCTTAAATTTGAATAAAGATTGGAATCACTATATCAGCAACGAATAAGGGGGAGAGGAAACTCAGTTATACGAATGTGAGTATAAAAGAATACTTTGTTATTCTGGAAATTTAAATTCTATTATATCAAATGTGACTAGAAAATCAATCAAAGTTATAATTTTAAACTTGAGACAACAAACATCCTGGAAATTATACACTTTATGCATTTTTATTATAAAACTACTAATCCTATTTTTAATCTTGAGACTGCGGAAGGGTTAAATGCCTTATGATTTGACATACTGTACACTTCGGGAGTCATAAATTAACTAAAAATGTATATTTCTAAAGTATTTTTTTTTATGTACAGTATCAATGTAGCCAAGCCAAAGATTTTTTTTTTGTTACAAAAATTAAACTAAATCATTAAAATTTTGATTGGTCTTTATATTTTTAAAGGAATTGACCTAAAGTGCATCTTTTGTTTCTAGTGGAATTTTGTTTCACATTTGCACTATTCTGTTAGTAATAAAATTAAGTTATAAATCTCTATTTGTTTGTTCTTTTTTTTACTAACGATTTCAACTTCTATTACCGTACTGTTTTGCTTCTTTAAGTTACAGAAATAAATTAGGAGACATTTAAAACAAATATCAGACACCCTTAACTACCCATTGTGTGAGAGATAATATACCCACTTCCAGAGTTGAATGTACATTGTCCTTCATGGAAAATCTCAAGTTAAATCTCAAAGTCCCTACCTTCAAGTCCCAAGTTGAGTCTTAAGTCCCTACCTTTAATTCTCAAGTCAAATCTCATGCCTGTACCTTCAAGTCTAAAGTACAAACCTTTAAGTCTCAAATCAAGTCTTAAGTACTACTCTACAGCCAGGTCTCAAGTCCCTATCATCAAGTCTCAAGCCCCTACCTTCAATTCTCAAGTTGAGCCTTGAGTCCCTAACTTAAGACTAAAGTTTAGTACAAGTCCCTATCTTCAAGTCTCAAGTCCCTATATTCAAGTCAAAAGTCCCAATATTCAAGTCTCAAGCTCCTACCTTTAATTCTCAAGTTGAGNCTTGAGTCCCTAACTTAAGACTAAAGTTTAGTACAAGTCCCTATCTTCAAGTCAAGTCCCTATATTCAAGTCTCAAGTCCCTATATTCAAGTCAGAAGTCCCAATATTCAAGTCTCAAGCCCTTACCTTTAATTCTCAAGTTGAGTCTTGAGTCCCTAACTTAAGACTAAAGTTTAGTCCAAGCCCTATCTTCAAGTCGAGTCCCTATATTCAAGTCTCAATCCCTATATTCAAGTTAAGTTTCTATATTCAAGTCTCAAGTCCCTACCTTCAAGTTTTAAGCTTCAAGTTGAGTCTCGAGTCCCTAACAGTCTCAAGTCCTATCTAGTCCCTACCATCTCAAGTTCCTGATCAATAAGTCTCAAGTTTAGTCTCAAATCCTTACCTTCAACTCTCAAGTCAGGTCTCGAGGCCTTACAAGCAGTTTCAAGTCAAATCACAAGTCGAGTCATATATTGGTTACTGAAATGCATTAAATAAAACCAAGATAAAGCCATCGAGTCCAGTTGTTTAAATCGGTGAGTTGCGCATATTCATCTCAAGCGAGTACAAGCTGAATGATAGAAGTGACAAGTCCAACTCAAGTCTGAGTCATGATTCCAGCCAGTTAAATTGGTAAGTCGCTAATATTTATCTCTCGAGTGAGTCCAAGTTGAGTTATAAAAGTAACAAGTCCGACTCGAGTATGAGTAAAAAAATTCACGAGTCCAGCTGCTTAAATTAATGTCACTATTATCTCTCAATTAAGTCCAGGATGAATCATAGAAGTGACAAGTCCAACTTGAGTTTGGGTCAACTTCACAAGTTCAGCCGCTAAAATTGGTAAATCACTAATATTCATCTCTCGAGTGCTCGAGTCCAAGTCGATTCATAGAAGTGACGAATCCGAGTCAACAACTCTGTTAATTCAAGATTCCAGCCGCTTAAACCGAACAAGTCATTTAAAATATTCATCTCAAGCAAATCGAGTCAGAGAAGTGAGACTCTAGTGCGAGTCAATGTTAACTTCAATCTTTTACAGTGATTGAAACCACCAAGACTGTCGACTGACTTTGTGAATTTACTTAATGTACATCTATCTATCCAGGATATAGTAATTCTTTTTTATATAAGACAAACTCCACTATTCACCATAATCCATTAAATGGCTATGTATTCAAATTATACATCTTATTAAACACAACACTGTAAATATCTCAAAGTTTCCTCACAAACCCCATTTTTTTGGTCAATGTATTTGGTTACGATATGACAATTTAAGAAGTTTTCACTGAGTGAAACGTACTATAATTTCCGAATTCCTACGATTGATTTTTTTGATGTTTAACTTAATATTGTTAACTGGACCCAAATAAAGTTGGGTACATTTGTCTGTTTAAAATTTAGTTGATTTTCTATTGACTATATATTAATTTTATCTATATCCTACTGTAAAGCAATAATATCTTCATTTATCAGAATTGATTCTATAAATCTTAATATTGTCGGTGTACATTTTTATATTATTAATTATTCCTAAGTCATTAACAATAGAAATATTGAACAACATATCAGTTATGTTGTGGAAGCCTTTATTTGTAATTCACAAAGATGATAAAATAACAAGAGAGAAATATTCAGATTCACAACTTTTTAATATCCTAAAAGCTCTGCCATAGCATCTTAGCAGTGTCAGAATGACAACTAACCTCACTGGAAAAATAAGGAAAGAACTAAAAAACAACACTTAGTTAAGACCCTTTACAAATAAACTACATATTAAATCATAGTTAATTGTCTCTTCTAACAGCCCCTCTCAATCAACTGCAAAATATAAACAAGAAGTCCTCATATTATGGTCCCAGTTTATCCAGGAGTTCCTCGAATCTTGGCCTGCTAGAAGTTTAGTAAATAGGTCTGCTAACATAATCTCAATTGGACAATAAATAAAATAAATTAGCCCCTTTTCCTATAGGTCTTTCAAAAAATGAAAATGAACATCTATATGTTTGGTTCTTGTAGTTGTCTTTTCAGATGCAACCATTTCTATATAGGCCTGATTGTCTTCATGTACTAAGATTGGATTGTGTACGAGATATTTGCAATCATTTAATAATCTCATCATCCTCATAGCTTCCTGAACAGCATAGGCTGCAGATACATATTCAGCTTCAGAAAAAGAGAGCGACACTTAACTGTTTCTTCAATGTCCCAGATATGAGACCCTAGTTGACTTGCGGTCGATACCATCACCTGCCCAGTCTGCGTCAGTATACACCTCCAAAGCAAAAACAGGGTTTCTTCTATAAACAATTTGCGTATTGTCTTTTTGATATCTTAAAACTCTCTTGAGAGCATTCAAATCTGCTTTACTTGGTTTTTCAACTCTTCTAGCTAATAAATAATAATAATTTGCATGTGGAAAGAAAGCTCATGTGGTTTGTGCCAGGCCAGAGGTAACAATGTTTGATATACTAATGTGCATCCATGCATCAATTTTTGTGATTTACATGTGCCCACATGAGCATAAATGAGACAGGATGATAGCCGTTCCGCCCTGGACAACCCAAAGTGCCCACTCCCACATCAAGATCACCAGTTAAGACCAAGTGTTTATCAGGGAGAGAGTTGGATGAATATGGTTTAGTTAAGAGGGTAATAGGAGCAGGTATTTGGGCCATTGCCTGAGTTGTAGTATATCTACAGACCGAACCTAAACAAAATATGGCGCAATTATAAGCAATAAAAAATTATATGCTTACAAAATATTTGGTAAAAACACAATTGACAACCTGGTACTAACACAACCAGAAAAATTTGGGGGATTGCCTTATCCATTTCATGGAAATATTATCAAGCAAAAAATTCAAGATATCATTATGAAAAATAAAAAATCATAAAAAAACAATTGCAATATAATTAGAAATAAATATTTATCATTAAAAGGGAAAACTATTAACATTTATGCTATCACAATCATAAACTTATATGCACCGTTTGTTAATTTTACTAAGAAGTTTTTAAAGGGATTCTATTCTATATTTTCAACCACAATATGATCTGGTCATAGAGTCCTAATTTATATAGATAATGCTCCCAAAATTTTATGGGGGTTTAGGTTTGAAAAATATATATATTCAATATGAAACAATCCGATTTAATGTATTTATTAAACTACTAGTTCACTTAGACGAGATGGGTTTTAGAGCTCCAGTCCAACCACAGACACCCCTCCTCCATTTTTTTTCTCAAAATATATGCCTTTTCTATTTGGTAATTTTAAAAATTTAATGGATGAACATGATCTGTTGAAACCAACTTATGAAGATTATTTCAATAATGATACAGCTGTTTATACCTGTATCATTATGAAAGACTTAGTATACACTTGTGTTTAGGGCTCCCACTTAGGAGTTGATGGAACTGTAGTCCCAGGGCCATGGAGGCTCTGCTCATTAACTTTCATTAGAAACTAAGTAGTTATGAGTAGGGTCAATGCACGGAGGGTGCCCATAGGCGTGGACAAGGGGTCCCATAGGCTTGTAAAGGTAAACAACGTATTTATAGTCTATATAACCCCAAAAAAGCTCATCAAATTCCACAAGACAATAAAACGTCCAGTCAACTAAAAAAAAATAAACAGCTTATCAAATCTGACAAACTAGGTCACCCATAATGAAAATAGGTATGGGGAGTGGGGACCCATCTGAATTTTAAGTCCTGGGGCCCTGATTTGGATGAGGGAGCCCTGCTTGTGTTTCAGCATCAATTATGGACTTAATTTTTAACTTATTATTAATAATGTCATTCTAAAATTTGAATCTGATTTTTATAAATTTATGTTCTGTAACGAGGAGGAAACAACAATAGACCCCCCCCCCCTTTATTTAATACAAAGAATTCAAAGGAATGAGAAATTTAAAAAAAAAAAAAAAAAGTTACTACCTGTTATTAACAGGTAATATTTATTTTAATAGCTATTAATGCATATAATTAATTCACAGGTTAAGTGAGCTGCCGGCGTACTTGGTTAAAAAAACCCTGTCAAGGTGGTAAGAGCAGGGGAAAAACGTCCCATAACCGGCTAGACCGAGACGCGAACCTGGAACATCCTAGCTTATGTCGTCACCCTCGCTTTCAACCAGCATTGCTGCAGACTGGACCACGAGGACGGGACAGAATAAGAGAATTATTCTTTAATTGTAAATTTACAATGTTTTAAAACAATATTTTTTTTTTTTTTTTTTAAATATCTTGGTTTCCCCCTAATTTGGGGGAAATAAGTACTTTGTTTGTTTTTTTTACAGGTAGTCGATATTGGATACAACAATGATGCATAATTTTTTTCCGGTCCAATAGTCCTTCCATTCCTTTTAATCTTATTACTTCATTAAATTCCTATTACTAGAACGCAAAGTCCTAAATTACTCCTGCCTGGATGAATAGTACCCTACTCTCCCAGTCTTTCAGAAAGAAAGACATTTGGGATTTCGGGTCGGACAGCACAAGCCTTGAACCTTGAACTTGGCTCATGCTGACACCAAGCAGCACAGCTCATGCCTTTAAAATAATATATAGTCTTGTTATGCATTGCAATATCTAAAGATAAGTTTTTGGCAAGAATTTTAAAGTGGTTTATCAATGCCTATTTCAACTTTTTATTGATTTGTGTATTTTTGTAAAAAAAATGCTTGTTTAATTAATCAATTTGTTATATTCGGTCCATAAATACATCAAAATTCGACTTTTATGCCCATATGTAGCAAATTATCAACCCTTGATATGACGAATCTTGGTAAAAAAAAATTTGCGCCGATTCCAGGAATAGTATTTGTTGTCGACTGGTTGTCAGACCAGAATACGAGAGTCTAGAACTAGGATCCAATAAGTGACATTTTAGTAATGGATAGCAGCTTTATTTTATTATTTACAGTCTTAACCTTATCCTGAACCATAACTCCTACTACGTATTAAACCCACTATGCCCAACCCTATGATGATGAAGGGGTGAAATAATAATTTTTTGATCGATTTTGATAATTTTAAGCTATTTCCGCCAAATGGCGTGTATGGCTTAAATAGATGAGCAGATGTTAAAAACACGATAATTGTCACTTGTTGTAATCCTTTTCTAACGTTTCCTACCAGACAGAAATAGGGGCCGACTCATTTACAGACCAATCAGAATGTAGATCAGTGATTCAAAGCTTTATTTATTACACTATTTTTTATTTGCAGTCGGTGACTCGGTGGTTAAAAGATACTCGAAACAAGCAGGCTGAAAATAAACTTTTAACAGGTTTTATTTGCATTAAACAATGTAGAAACTTGCAAATTTTTATATGTTTCAGTTTAAATTTTCCAAATTGATTAATTAAACAAATATTTTTAAGTAAAACTAAACATAAATCAATTTTAAAAAAAATCATTGATAAACCACTTTAATATATCGGTATTTGTTTTCATTATGAAAACAGAAATAAATGTCTCAAGACATAAAAGAGGATATTGTATATTATGTCAATACTTACTTTTGAGAGAAAATATATAGATGAAAAATTATTCAGAAACTGTTAGTTGGTTAATGTTAACACTCTTCAATGGTTGTAATGCATATAAAAATAAATTTGTTTTTAATATACTATATCTCATCAATCAAAATATGTATTGATAATATTGATTGTAATAACAGTTATTGGAAGGTTTGTTGATTGGTCTCTCATAAATATTATTGCAAAATAAAATTTAAAAAAATTACCATAATTTATTTTGCCTACCAAAACTTATTTTGCCTACCAAGGTAGAATAAAAATTACTCAGCGCCCCCCTCCCCACTAGGAAATCTACCTTCTTTAAGTGACCAAACAGAAAGATGCAGTGGCAAATTTACATTCTTTTATGTATTAATATTTCTACCTACCTCCTACAACATATTAAGGAAATATATGATTGTAAATAAGACACCTTGAAATTATAAAATTATTTTTTTAAAATAAACCATCTATAGTAACATTCACATCACATGTACTTCAAAAAAAAAGAATAATTAAAGGTTATGACCTGTCAGTGAACTTGACCACTGATCGTTATATTAACTTAAATTTTGTGTGTTTATTAGACCTATCGGTGAACTTGACCACTGATCGTTATAT
>PXIH01S0027314.1:1326-15290 GCA_003024985.2 Euperipatoides rowelli
AATAGGGAGCTCATTTCAAGAGGTCTGTCTAGAAACAGCACCACCTATATATACTTAAATCCGTAACCAGCTTATTGTCTGAAACCAATAGAAGAATTGATGAACTCATGTTTCTGTATCTAATGGGAATATCAATGAGTTGAAAAAGATTATTTAAAACACAAAATTCACGGAATCTATAACCATATGAGGTCAATGGATATGTACAGATTCCTGTCTTCCAATCAATTAAAGGAGAATTCATATCTCCAATCAATATATAGTTTATACAATTTTCTCTGTTCATAATTTTGAAACTAAGCTCCAGTGCATCCATTAAATTATTATCATATTCCACTGAGCTATTTGGGCTTTTATACAGAACACATTGTGTTATCAATTGCCTGCAATTGATAACACACAAATTAAAAGTGCAGTTTCACCTGAATCATAAGTAATATTTCTTAAATCTAATCTAGGATTTTCCCCATTCTATCTTTTCTAAAAAGTTACAAGTTATTTAAAGCAATTTCTTCATCAGGTATTGCGTTTGTTAACCATGTTTCTGTGAAGATTAGAACATCATATTTATATAAATCTAAATCTAAATGGATTTCATCTAATTTATTCCGTAATGAGTTAGTATTAGAGTAAAGTACCTTTATATTATTTATAATATTGGTGTTATTCTCTTCGAATTGTCATTGCTATCTTTTTTTTTTTTTTACAAAATAATTTTCTTAATCATTGTTATACAGTCTCTTGATGACTCTCTCAAAACTGGACAGAAGCTTAGGGGAATCATCAATGTCAACATTGGAGGTCTCAATGAACGAGGGTTCATTAGCCAAATTTGAACTAGCATCAACTGAATAGCTACCTAAAACATAGTCAACAGTTGCCATAGAGAATATGTTATCTTTATTATCAGTATTCTTAGAAACTATACAAAATTCATCAGCAACCGCAAACAATTTGAGCGGATCATGCGATATAATTATATTAATAGCTATCAATCTCATCCATTCAAACATTGCGCCTGAGGCCTAATTCCAGTTTGAGAAGAGCTGACCCAAAAGTTTTGATCACTGTATCGTTTGCAGCGAGCAACTCTACTGTTGTCAAAGTTCTCTTTTCTCTGAGTTCAGTTTGAGGTAATACACATACGTCTGAACCACTATCTATGAGAAACATTTTATTGGTTAGCCTATCTCTAATATATAAGCGACTGTTAGCATGTAAACCTTCAGTATCCGTCACACTCATGGAAGGTTTGATCTGTTTTCCGAAATTGTGCAAGGTTTGGTGCATCTTGTGGCACGTGTGCCGAAGCGTCTATGGAACCAACATATGGTAAATGTCCATAGTAAAACATTTTTATTTTATTTTGAACAGCTTTGAAAATCACATAAACACTGAAGCAAACAATTTTTATTTAAAAAAAAAAAACAATTTATGAACTGTTCACTTACTTATGAAGATTTTCTAATTCCAGCTTCTAAGATTATTCCTTTTTTCTCATTCTTTTATCACGTCGGGGTCACCAATTTCTGGGGGGATAATAAAGCATAATTACCACCACAGAATAGAAGTTAGAAGCTGATATTTATTGAAACTTTAGCAGCCTGAAAATATATTAATCCAAAACAGTCTCTGGCGCGTCTCTAAATACAATCTTCGTTTCTATGCCAACTGGTATCTCAATAAAGTTATATGCAGGTTAATAAAAAGCTTCTTAAATAAAATGCAAGTTTAACAGATAACTTCTTATAACACTGCAATATTTTCATATTTAAAGCATGTAAATATTTGTGTTTATGAGAAAAAATGAATATGTAGTTTTAGACTTGACTGAAAATGGTTCAGAAATAAATAATTTACTGTATTTAGATAAAGGCATGTAAAAAATGGATCAGTTTCTGTGGTGTTGATGCCAGAAATGAAAGTGATAGTAAATTGTATCCTATTGTCATTGCATATTTCGATGTTAACTCCAAATTTAGGGAAAAAGGGGTGGGGGGGTGTTTTCTACTGACACTGCTGGGAGATGATCCCAAGACCTCCCTCCCCCCTCCTAATTTGGAAGGCGGCGAGGTCTTGGGACCATCCAGAAGGGTCAGGGGAAATACCTCCCCCCCCCCCCAAAGTTTGATCCGAGTTAACATTGAAATATGTAATGACACTATCCAAAATTCAATTTAAGTGGANAAACAATTTTATTTAAAAAAAAACAATTTATGAACTGTTCACTTACTTATGAAGATTTTCTAATTCCAACTTCTAAGATTATTCCTTTTTTCTCATTCTTTTATCACATCGGGGTCACCAATTTCTGGGGGGATAATAAAGCATAATTACCACCACAGAATAGAAGTTAGAAGCTGGTATTTATTGAAACTTTAGCAGCCTGAAAATATATTAATCCAAAGCAGTGTCTGGCGCATCTCTAACTATAATCTTCGTTCCTATGACAACTGGTATCTCAATAAAGTTATCTGCAGGTTAATAAAAACCTTCTTAAAGAAAATGCAAATTTAACAGATAACTCTTGTTATAACACTGCACAAGGATAGACTAGTATTTATCTCAGTTAATGAGTTATTATTCAGTATAGCATTATCAGTATTATCATATCATTCGAAGGTTCGACAAAGCGTATCTTAGGATCAACGTTATGCATCTTGACATTATCCTGTATATTACCAATTTCTTCTTGATTGTTGAGATCTTTTCCATCATTATTATATTGGACTATAATTAAACTACAAGAATAGCATTTAAAATATTTTTTGACGCTTTTAAAATTATTTACAGTAAATAAATTATATTTACTTCTTATACATTTATAATGAATGATCGTTCCACAATTCTCGTAACATACCAACACTTTAGATATTTTTTTTAAATTATCTCATTACAATACTTACATTGATTATCTTGAATCATGTTAGGATCATATTATCATGAACCAAATTATGTATAACTCTCCATATGAGTCATTCTAATAATTTTTTATCTTCCCAACTAAGTGAAGATGTGATGAATCCGCCATCTTGGTTTTATTTTATAGCCACTTCCAATTCATAATGTTGATAACTCCCATTGGTTTTCACTAACTTGTGAATATTCTACCTAAAACCATACCTACTTTGTAACCTCTAGAAGCACCATTTATTCTTGCAAAATTTTACCGAATGGTCTGTTTTTTGGCATTTGAAACAAAGGGCTTGGCAATTTTTATTGTGTACCCAACCCTTTACACCCACTTTAGAATAAATCAAATAAGGTAGTTTATCTAATGTCGACTCACTATTAAGTGCAAAAATTATATGTAACGGAGTAGTAACAAAATCTTTTTTTAGATTTTACCTGCAATCGCGTTGGTTTTAAAGACAATACTTTGCCATAATCCTTGAGTATTGATGCTATTTCTCTCATAGCTATCGATACAGGCATCCATAAAATTGATAAATTCACTATATTTAAACTCAGCAATACTGTAGCGAATACAACATAGTTTACTCCCAATGTCTTAAAGTTTTCAACAAACAATCTCATAGCATCAACACTATCGAAAACAATATAATTAAAAGCCGAATGGTCAAGCTTGTTATCCAATAAATTTAAACTTTCTAGTAGGCTACTTCAACAAGCTGAGTAAAAAAAAACCTTTGCCTTTTATAATTCTGGTCAATTATTGTTAACACGTTAGCTGTGTCGTTAGCTGTGTCATCCACTATCGGCAAATAACTCTTCAAATTATTTATAAGCTGCTCTTTTGCAGTTGATACACTATATGATATTGCATTAATATTCATTTTGTCATTTACTAAGCAATTAAACTCTAAACAACTTTACCAAATATAACGTAAAATACAGACTGCCATTACAGCTACACAATTAGCTTTTCTTATCAAATTAAACCATAGTTCATACTCCCATGTTTTAAATTGAATTATTTGCCATTCTTAATATCAGAATGTATAAATTTCAAACCACATATTAACATACATACCAATAATCATTTACTGACTATATAATTAATTAAACATAATAATTTCTCAAGGTGAAAATCCCATTCGCTCCACCATTGTTCGCGTTGCCTCATGGAAATGCAGATATGTTTTCTTTATTTGGTATGATTTGAGAGTAGTTTTTAAAGTTATCTAGTTTATCTTTTTGGTCTTGAAGCTTTGATAATTGCTTTTTAAAGGAGTAAAACAGATTAATTCTATCTTTATTATTTATATTCAAAAGTTCTATCATTTTATTTAAAGAAGTAATATTTTGTTCCAAATTATTTTTAAAAGAGTTTATCTTTTGAAGTTTGTTTTTAAATACTAACCATTTTCCTACTATTTCCGCAGCATTATCGATTAGCAAATCAAATGTATTGATAATTATCCAGTTATAAAATTTAATCAGGTATTGAGTGGCTGGGTGAGGAATAGAATGGATACTATAATTTTTTAGAGGTAGGCTATATTGTTAGTTTGTTGGTTTAAAATAAGAATCTGCAAAACTAATGAGCAATGATCGGACAAATGATTTAGTTTAATACTGAAATTAGATTTGGAAAGTAAAAAATTGTTGGCAAAAATATAGTCGATTTTGTTTGAGGAATGGGAGGTAATTGTAGTAGGTGAATCAGAAAGATTATGTACAGCTGAAGCATCTGCCAAATTGTGATGTTTCATAAAAGATTGAAAGAGATCAAAATCGGCCACATTTTTCATATTAAAATCTCCCCCAAAACTGATGAGTCCTCTATAACCCATGCATTTGTCAATTATAAAGCTCAACATAACCTCTGTAGCCAAAAGGTTGTTTGGGACATAGCCTACAAGTTTACAATTCAAATTTTAAAATTATTATAGGTCAGATCTTGTATAATAATTCTAGGGGAATTATAAATAGGTTTGCAATTTGAAAAGTGTGGCATTTTGGCAATTAAAAGTGCCACACCTGTTGAGGAAGTAATAAATCTTCCTTCAAAAGTATTGTAAAGGTCATTATTAGGAAAAAGACAACGACCATTAAATTTGGCAAGTTTTGTTTCCTGAATTAAAGCCAAATGAATATTATTTGTCAATAAATAGTTCAATAGTTGTTTTCTTTTATTGGTTTTGTTGAGACCTTGTATGTTTATGGCGACTATGTTGATCGAATCGAGAGGATTTATTTTAACCTATTATTTTTAATAGGATTTTGTTTTTCTGGCGAAGAAGGTGGTTTCCTAGTTTCTTTTATAATGTTTAAATGAATGGTGTTAATTTAGTTTGGTGAGGCTTGTTTTATTCTGCTGGTCTTCTGAAGAAAATCACTTTTAGGTACAATCTTTTTTGCATTATTCGAGATAGTGGTAGATTTTGTTATATCTTTAGTTGAAGTTTGACTATTTGGTGTAGTAGTTTGACCTAATGTAGAACAATCATGTTGATTGATAAACGATTGTTGACAATTTTTGCATTTTACAGCTTCACAATTTTATACTGAGTGGCCTTTTAGTCTGCATTTGAAACACATGGTTTCCCTGTTGTTAATAATGATCCAGCCATAGTGTAGTCCTTCTTGTTCAATATAATGTGATATGTCAAGTATAGAGGAGTTATTATTTGGCTTGAGTTTAACATAAGTTGGGCTTGTATAGAAAGTTTGANTTTGAAGTGGACTTCTGTAAAAGAAATGTCAATAATGAGCTGCCAAATTTCGAGAGTTCTTTTTTAATGTAGTCTTTTGAGCTATTTAAGGAAATGTCTATGATTTTTATGTTTAAAACATCGACTTCATCTTGGGCTGATAAACACTCATATTAATATATTACTTTATGTCTTTCCAGTATTTAAAATTATTGTTGAATTTGTTGGAAATTTCAAGTAGATTAAATTTTAACAATATCACTAGTTTTTTTTTTTGTAAAAAAGAAATTCTTTAATATTATTTTCCTGTTTGTAGAAGGAAATTATTTCCAATATCTCTTTTTCGTTTAGTTTAACAATCTCGTTTTCTTAATTTAAAATGGTGAAAATGAGCGTATTTTCCTCATACACTTTCGCTGCATTAAGTACAATCTTGCATATTTTTTGATTAGGAGTAGTTTTGTTTGTTTGTGCATAGTCTTTCTCTTTTTCTAATAATTTGTTTAAGTTTGACGTGTATTCATTTGACATTTTGTATCACAACAATAATATTCGATTTGAAAGTGAAATCAAGTTAATTACCGCGATATAGAACTGCGCACTAAGAAATCAAGACAGAATTCAAAATTATGTATTAAAACTTGTAATTCACTTAAGTTAGTAGACTAGAAGAGGATAATATTTTTTAAAATTAATTTTAGACAAAATCTGGATCAAAAAACATTATAAAACTGGGAGCTTGAAAAGTTAGACCTTCTTGTCGAGTCACGCATGCGTGACTAAAATGTAGAGGTCAAACTAAAATAATCAAATAAAAGTTTAATTTTAAAGTATATCCATTGAAAAAAGACAAAAAGGAAGTAATAATCATAACTACAATAAAAATACTTTTGCTTTAAATTTAAAATCTGAAGATAATACAAACCAAATTCATAAATAAATAAAAATATAGTGTCTGGTTATCAGACTTCACCTACACTTTAGATTCTTTAATTGGCTGGAGTGGCTGTGAAGTCTGAGATCCTGGAGAAAATGGCAGTATTTTTTTTTTACGTTTAAAACTATTTGATGATTATTATTTCAAATAATTACTGTTTAAATTGAATCTTATTTTTACACTCCACAAATTTCAACACTGTTGTTTATTTCCTTTTATTTTTTATTTATTTATTTATTATTATAAGGTTAGGTAAGATTTTAGTCTTATTACATAAAACAAAAACAAAAACATCAAACAAACATTAAAATAGAATTCTTGCTACAAACCATGTAAAAATGTTTAGAATATCAAAAGAAAAAAAAAATTATTAGAATAATTAGTATCATATCTTTCAGATTATATCTAAACNTNAAATAAATACANTGGATTTATANTATTCTTTACNTATCTATAAATACACTTCTTAAATACTTTGATGTGAATTCCATCAAAATAACTATCTGGTAATTTATTCCATAAATTGATAGAACGATTTGTTATGAATTTTTCCCTTCTTTTAGTTTTTTTATAATTATTTTTAACATTAAACTTATGTCTACATAAATAAACAAATGAAATAATACAAATTAAATAACTAAATTAAATAAAAATTTGTAAAAATAAAAATTTTGTAACCTATAAGAAATTTTGTGTAAAGTCCCTTGAGTTCTGCTTTCTTCTTGTTTCACTGTGGGGGTGTGAGTGAAGAAGAATATCAATTTCTAACATACACACACACATCCCCCTTATTGGTCACTCTGTATCTTTGGGTTCTGGGTCTGGTGTTTTCTTTTTTCTGGCCATCATCAGGTTGGTCAGCAGGCTGTGCCTAGGATGCGGCAAGGGTTTAGTAAACACGTCCGCTATCATGAGGTTCATCTGGCAATACTGCAACATGATGAATTGTGAATCTACTAGTTCTCGTAAATACTGCATTCTTAGTGCAATGTGTTTGAGGGTCGACTTGTTTCTTGTGGAGCTTATAATAGCAATAGTGCTCTGGTTATCACACTTTACTTCATATGGAAGAATGATCTTCACACCTATTACTTCGAGAAGTCTGTGTATCCACTGTGTCTCTTTTACTGTCTCTATTACGGCCACCTACTCTGATTCGGCTGTGGATATGGTGACATTCCTCTGACAGATACTGGACCACGATACCAGGCTCCCCCTGAAGAAATGGCATCCCCACTGGTGGATCTCTTGGTGTGTGGGTCTGCTCCCCAATCTGCATCGGAGTATGTTATCAGTTCTTCATCTTTGAGGAATCCTAGCTCCAGTACCATGTCCTTGGTCTTTTTGAGATAGCCCACTACTCGGCATAATGCATGCCAGTCCAGGTGTGATGGTGAGTGGGCACTTCTTCCCAGCACTCCTGTGGCCAGTGATATGTCGGGCCTACTTGTGTTGGCGAGATACAACAGCTCTCCCAGTATCCTCTGATATAGTTTGACTTCTGGTAATTTAGGTGACTGATCATCTGTTTTGGAAGTCATGTAGTCTGGTAGAATAGGAATGCTGCTGGTCAGACATTCTTGATTCTCAGCGTGTTCGAGCATTTGTTCTATCTTGTCCTGTTGGCTTATCTGGTATGTAGGTGGGTCAGTAGTTTTTCTAAAGTTCATGCCCAAGTAACATTGTACATTGCCCAGATCCTTGATGCAATACTCTTCCTTTAGTAGTTCGATGATTGTATCTATATGGTGCTTGTCCCTGCTTATCAGGGACAAGCACCATATAGATACAATCTATATGTGTTACAATGACATACGGTTGATGGTCTATTGTTTTTTTAAGAACAAACAGGGATCACTCTCACAAGTTTGTAGTCCCTGGGAGTTTAAACTGTATTTGAGTCTGCGATACCACTCGTTCTAAGCCTGTTTGAGCCCGTATATTCTTGTGTGTAGTTGGTATGTGGCTCCCTTGCTGAACAAATTGTCTGGTGAAGGTGGTGCTTTCACGAAAATTGTTTCCTTGAGCTTCCCGTATAAGAATGCCGAATCCACGTCCGTGTGTTTTATGGTCCAGTCTTTTTCAGCTGCTAGTACAAGTAGTGTTCTGAGGGTAACAGGTTTTATTACAGGAGCGTAACTTTCATCATATTGTTCCACATATCTTTGTTACTGTGAAATCATCTAGTTGAGTGCAAATGGTTGTGACAAAACAATGCAGTTTGATAAACAATTAATGCAACGCTGTTGTGTTGTGTAGTTGCTCAGATTATTGCTAGAACGTGTGTGTTATCCCTGGATGATTTATTGACTCTCATCCAAACTGATGTTAATTATTTCGATTAATCAAAAAACAAAATATTTTTTGTAGTACTAATAATAGTTGTTTGATCAAAAATTATTCTCCAGTACTCAGCATTAAATGCTACACTACTATTGTAGTAAATAGGCTACTGTAGGCCTTAACGTAATTATGTCCTATTACTGATGCGATAGCTATATGAAAAAATTTATACTAGTTTTTTTTATCAAAGTGTAATAACTTTAGTAAACATCAATACTTGCATTGATCTAGGAGATAGCCATTAAAGTTACTAAATAATCGTAGATAATTATACATTAGAGTTCAACTACTTGCTGTATCTATTAACATGTTGCATATATCAATTAGAATTGCCAATACAGGCCATGCAGAAAATTTGAAACGTATTACCTCAGGCTTGTTGTTCTCCTCTAGCTATCCATCATCTACTTAGTGTTTGTTATTTTAGGAACATCTTTAATTACTCAGTTTGTGATTTATCTCCTCATTTTTGTGCAGGAGATCAGTGAAGAAATCTTTTTCACTCCTTACCATGTGCTTTTGTAGCATGGCGGATTCGTAAGGTACAAGAGACTACTGACGTCATTAACAGGATTTCACATGTTTGATTGCAATTTAGGTGAACTGAGCATGACAGATGCTTTATCTTGGATGGCTGCTCCTATTAGTTGGATGGCATCCACACACAACAACGATCTGCATTTACAAAAAAAAAAAAAAATAAATAAACAATTATTAAAAGAATAAAACATGTGTCATTGTTCATGATAAATGAGTTAGGATAAACAGATATACAAATTAATAATAAATATCTTTGCTGTCAAGATCATTATATGGATCTAATTCATCATTGCACACATACATTAATTCCATGTATGCAATCTAATGTCCGTACATACTGTTATGCTTACTTGTCGATGTCTGCAAAATATTATCTGTAATAAGAAAACAAAAAACAATAATAATTACAATAGAGTGATCATTAAAAAATAAAATTGATATCAAGTTGAGAAGTCAATGGTGCACAAAATCAGTCTCTTGAGTTCTGCTTTCTACTTGTTTCATTGTGGGGTGTTAGTGAAGAATATCAATTTCTAACACACCCCCTGTCCCTTTAGCAAATAAATGATAATCCCCAATATTCTCTTAATCACCAAATGAAAATAAAACATTCATAATGTCTTAATTTTCTATCACAAGGCACTACACTATTAAAATAATCAATTTGCTCCCCTTAATATTCCTGCAATATTTTCTGTTCCATATACGATTTACCTAAATCATTCAGCAAATACATGTGAATTAGGCCCATATCCTTTGGGGCTAGGGCCTTTTCTAGTCAAATCAAATTTATTTTTATGAATGTTTATTTGATCGGGGCTTTTAGCTTCTTTCAAATCGTTTCTTTGTATTAATATGTGTGAGTTGAAATAAACCTGAAATAACAATAATATACTGAAGTAAGTTTCTCCAATATTGTTTCAAACAAAGTTTTGCCATCAGTATTTGCATGAAATACTTTACAACATCTATATTTCCATATAGAAAATATTAGAAGGTTTAGTGTAGATCTAACAAAGCGGAAGCAGATTAAGTTTAAAGCAATAGGGTTTTATTAAACGGAATAGATAGATTTTACTAAATAAACAATAGTTAAGAGTTCAGGATGAACAAACAAAAGATACTGATACCTCACTTGAGTCTACAGTGCAAGTCTTTAATGCTGTGGGAATCTTCGTCTTCCTTTCCTTTAATCTTGGAAACTATAATGGCAAGAAATTCATGTTCTATGAAGAGATATAGTCTTATATAATGTGCATGTAGAGTGCGTGTGTAGAGCTTTGTTGCTGTCTAGAAGGTGAGTTTAGCATTTCCTTTTGACTTCAATTCAAACAGAAATTAATACTACAAAAAATAATTTTTAAGCCTGCTTTGGTAACTGAATAATTAAGTTGATTCAATTGTCCTAACCCAATTGAAAGCTCTTAGTACCATTTTGCACCTCTAAAACAAATGATCCTGAGTTTCCTGAAATTCAGTACACAATGGACATTAATTGTTCTTATCCTTGTTGGTAATAATCCTAGTGTAAATCTAAAAATGAAATTATCCATTGTTGGGTAACACTTTATATCCTTAATAAACTTATTATTTTTTATTTCTATTCCTATTTACTGTATATTGAATTGCTGAGCCTCTTTTCTTGCTTCTCTGATGAAATTTTTAAGTGTTACCTTATCCTTTGTTTGTATTACTTGTTCAACACTAGTTACTATTTTATCCCATTTGACAAACAATTTGTCTTTCATGACTAGCCTATATTTCCACAGATCTGAAAATGTCCCAAAATTTCTTCATATGAAGTTATAATTAACTGTATTGTATGTACAATGATTTGATGTCCACCATTACAAGACTTACATGCTTTATTGGGTAAATGACTTTTTCATTTGCCAATATTATTTTTTACGGCAAATATAAATTTTTGGACGAGATGCCTATACTGCTGAAAGAATTTT
The DNA here is from genome assembly GCA_003024985.2 of Euperipatoides rowelli. Classification (NCBI taxonomy): domain Eukaryota; kingdom Metazoa; phylum Onychophora; class Udeonychophora; order Euonychophora; family Peripatopsidae; genus Euperipatoides; species Euperipatoides rowelli. The sequence goes on from PXIH01S0027314.1 coordinate 12,723, forward strand.
CCGAAAACAGATAGAACGGCATATAGTAAATGAACTTCGGTACTATTACAGTATTAATAAATTGAACCCTTGAAAGCCAACCTAAATTCCTACTCTGTGCTTTAATGAGTATCTGTTTGTTTTTTATTTAAAAAATAAAATTAATACAATTATCAGGGGTGTATGAATTCAAGGAGCCTTGGAGCCGTGGCTCCTGAAAAAAATGATTAAGTTTAATGTTTAATGACCTTCACCAATAACATCAGTATAATAAAGTTTATCTAAAAATTAAATACATAAGTTACAATAGTTTTTCTTGCTTTATCAATAATTGTTACCAAGCATGTGTGCCCCAACCCCGTTTCCCACTTCTTACATGGCTCCTAACAATTTTTGCCTGGCTCCTGAACTTTTGGAAGATTTGTACACCCCTGCAATACATGAATTTAGTGACAGTTACTTCAATTGCACCTTAGTTAAACCAAAACATTACATTATTACAATTATATACTACAAGATCGCTCAAACAAAGACCCATTAGTTGCCAGACCCCTTCCTTCTCAATAGCATATTATGTTGCCGTTCACCTGATCCTCCAGGGAAATATACTCCAGATTCATCAGGTGACGGGCTTTTTATTCTTGTTTGCTTTCTACTTAAATATTAAAATTCAAATATATATAACTTAAAAAAACTTTGAAGCAGACCTCTATTGTATCGAGACAAATCTTAATCATACTCACATTATAACACTAAAAAAGATCTATTACTCATTCAAATATCATAATCTAAGAGAAAATCTCCCTAAAAATCTTCTAGTAAGTGGAGTACATTTCTCCAGTTATATGCTTACTATATAATGATCTTGCAAACCATAGGGAGACCTCTTTTTAATGAATCATTACCTCCTGTAGACAGGGACTCTAAGAAAAAATTATCAATCGCTCTAATTATATTAGAGTAAGCAACCACCAACCCTTTTCTCCAACTTAATGCTTATTGCTTTGTCATACTTATTCCTCTTCTTTCTTTTCCATAAATTCTAATCATAATATAAATTTGGATTGATTTTATCAATTTTTTAACATTTGCGTCACTATATTTTATACTAAAATTAGAGTCCCTATCCACGAGAATTTCTTTCATTTTTAAAACAGAGTAGTTCAAAAAAATCATTGTATGTTTCTCTCAATTGTTTAAAATAATCACATGATTTGAAAATATGATCATCATTCTGATCAATATTTTTACACAAAATACATTTATAATCTTTAACAAAATTAAATTTTATAGCCTTAGTTGGAGTTACAAACATCTTTTCCTTTCTTCTCCATAAGGCATCGCTCCATAATCTTGGCACAATATTAATTTGCGGATATAATACATTTTCTTGTCTTTGGTAGAATTTATTATTTTGATATACCAAATAGTCTTTTATTTATTTCCTATTACATGGAAATAAGTACATTTTTTATCATTATACTGATCATATTTATACACTTTGATACAAAGACAACAGGCAATAAGGAATAATGTACTGTATAATACCTTAACCTCTCCTCCCCAGTCTTTCTAATCAATTTCAAAATTTGCCTTTTATGATTATATTGTTTTTCAGTTCTAATAATTTGCTTCAAATATTGATATATTTATTTAGAACCAATAAACATTCTATTTGCTGGTGGAAAAATTTGATTTAAATACAAAAACGCATTAAATTTTACCTTCTGTACCAGGAATTCGTCCAATGTTATAGGATCAAATTTTAATTCCAGAACTTTCCACAACTTTCCTGTTATTCTCCAGTCCATAGAAATATTCCTTTTCCTATATGCTGACTGATGTAGTGTTAATAGATCACTACCATCTTTGAGGTCAACAGCACCATATTGCCTTATCACATTGTTTCAGTATATTATTATCCTGTGCAGACATATTCATTATTCTGTCCAATCTTAAACTCTTGACAATTGCTTCTGTTACAGGTAGACCAATTATTCCCCCAAGTACTAAATTTAGTGATAATCGTTCTCTTGATAAGTAATGGGTTTTCATTCCTGTCCAGAAATCGTCTGCTATTAAAAAATCAATCTTTTTTGCCTGTTTCCTATCTATATTATAAACTTTCGCAAAGAAATAGATATGTGGTAGGAGATATGCATTAATTATTTCAACTCTATCTAGGAAAGGCTTCCATTTTAGTTTTCTCTTTATCATTTTTTTTTCTACATTTAATCATTCAATCATATTTCTATAGGATTGACCCTTACCATTTTTCCAAAAATCAATCCTAAAATTTTCAGATTTTCTTTTTTCTTTATTTCTCCTGTATTAACATTTTGATCACCTCTTATCATACATACTGTTTTTTTTCCAATTCACACTTAATCCTGAGGCATCATAATCCGGATCAAAAACTCCATTATTTCTTCAAATTTCTTTTCATCCCTAAGCAAACATATTACATCATCAGCATAAGCTATAGTATTAATTTTTGTAGTTTGAGGGATCTGCTCCCCAGTAAAAATTTTATTCTAACAAAAAAATAAAAAAATACAAGAATTAAATATTAGATAAATGCACTAAATG
>PXIH01S0027321.1:8956-19449 GCA_003024985.2 Euperipatoides rowelli
TTTTTTTTTTAAAAAAAAAATAAAAATTGTGTTAAAGCCTTTAATAAATCCAGTACCCTGTTTCTCATGCTTTTATAATAAAAAAAATGTAGCAGGCAAGTTTAGTTTTTTTTTTTTTTAAAGTAATATTTAGGATTTAGCCAACAATTCCAGTAAAATGGAAAAAATTACAATAAAGATTATTAAAACGTTTCACGAATAGATTTCAAGAATATTTTACACATTTTTTTAAAAAGTAACGATTACCGGTAGTTCTCAAATTACTAGAAAAGTATTCGTTACAAGCAGTTCAATTATTTTTACAATTCCATTTCCATCGTTGTTTACAACTTTATTTTTGTTTTAGGAGAATGTCCTGTTCTCGGGGACTATCCGTTTTAATCTTGATCCATTTGAACAGTGGAGTGATGAAGAATTATTGCTATGTGTGGAGCATGCTCATTTAAAGGAATTTATTGAATCTCTTCCTGGTGGCCTATTGTTTGAGGTTACAGAAACCAATATTAGGTAATGATTCATTTGGCTTTTTTACATTGATATAAAAGATCTAAGATGGTCGGCTAATTCTTCTTTAAATCTTTTCAGCATTGGTCAACGTCAGTTGATTTGCTTGGCCAGGGCTTTGCTAAAGAAATCCAAGATATTGATTCTAGATGAAGCAACTGCATCTGTGGATGTAGAAACAGAAAAAATGATCCAGAAAACTATTCAGAGAGAGTTCTGCGGTTGTACTATGCTGATAGTCACTCATCGGTTTAACACAGTTATGAACTGTGACAGGTTCGTTAACGTATAGTATATTTTTTATTGCTGTCATTGTCATTATTACCATCATAATCATTTTCTATTGTTACTTAATATCGTCACAACTGTCATTGCTATTATTACTACTACTACGGTGCTATTATAATTTCTATTAGAGTAGTAGTATATTGAAGACAAACTGTACTGTAAATTGCATGTCATCTTATAAATTCTTTATTATTTTAGATATTCAGTATATATCATTCTAACAATATTGTAGTGTAATGGGTGTAAAATTCAAAGTCTAGATGTCTTTCAAACTGTTTTCATCAGGGAGAATCTAACATTAAAAATATATACATTTAGCAAATATTCTAATAGCTAAAATATAAAGCATTTTACCTCATAATATTCTTACCTCTTATTAATATAAGAAATGACATTTATATTAGGTTTTAAATCCAATATTAATGCTATTTCTTATATTAAAAAGTAAGGATATTGTTTATGAAGTAAAATTATTTGCTAAATGTATTCTTTTTTGTTACAAATGTCCCTGATGAAAACATTATTAGTTTGAAAGATGTGCAGGCTTTGAATTTTACACCTGTTGCACTACAATAATAATTGTTTGAATTATTTTTATGTCTAACATAATAAAGAATTTATACGACGTGAAATTTACAGTTGAGTTTGTTGTCTTCAATTATTTTTGCATCGTTTTTCCGAGATCTACATTATTATTAATTCTAAGAATTTCAGCCTGCAAATAAATTAAATAAACTTAATGAAATTAAACAAAAAAAATTAGCTAATCGTTCAATGGGATAACCCATTTTTATTAGAAAAAGGTATAACTTGTTGATAAGAAATATTTGTATTTTAGAACAGTCTGTTTCAGCAAGTGATCGTCTGTTTTTTATTGATATGTTGAGTCAATGAATACATTTGTAAAAAACATTTTTCATACATCTTAAATCTGGTGAAATTGAAGCTTTATATCTGCACTGACCAATCCAGTAGCTACTGGAACCCAGGGGTGCAGAATATTTTCATGCAAACAAATTTCTATAGAACATTGGTATATTTGGAAACATTTGCGCAGTGATAATCTAGCACAGTGGTGCACAACTCGGTTCATTGAGTGGGCCATAAACAGTATATTTTAAATCACAAGCAATGGGCCTCAAATGAAAGAATGGGGGGGGGGGGAAGTTTACAAAATAATTTTAAAAATTTATTTGTAAAATTGTGATAAGTTGTGATAAGAGAGGGAGGTCAACAATATATGACATACTTTAAAAAAAATATCAACCACAATTTGCACATTTTTAGTTGAAGTTTCATAAGTGGTAAAAAGCTGACATTTTTATTTTGTTTTCAATTAAAATTCTAATTTCAGTTACATTTTTTAAATTATTTGGTATGATATAACAAAACCAAATGAGTAGAAAATGGGCACTTTATGAAAGGATTATAATATAAAATCATGAAAAAAATGTATATTTAAGACAGCTCCCCCACCCCACCCCCCACTAACAAGAGACATTGACATGTGAAGCCCTGGCTTTAAATATCAGGAGTAAATAATCATATGTTATATTGCTTCTCAACTTTTTTTTTTATTTTAATATATTGTTTGTATAAAAAAAAAAAAAGCTTGATATTTTTAATTGTTTTGAGATAGATACTGTACAGGTACTGTATGTGTTATATGGGAAATGTAAATTAATTATATTTTCTGCTTTTAACTTGAAACCTTTAAATTTTTAATTTATTTTAATATGTTTAAAAATTTCTTCAGGCCAGTTAATGTTCCCCAAACTTTGCTCAGGCGTTCAAACATATCTGCACCCCTGCTGGATCCCATATGGCTATTGAGCATTTGAAATATGGCTAGTGAAACTGAGGAACTGAATTTTTAGTGTATTTAATTTTAATTAAAATTTAAAACTGAAACAGTGTAAAATATTTTTCTCTTAAATTTTACTTTATTATTTTTGTGAAACTACATTTCGCTTGAACTGTTGCATAGTGAATGATGTTGTAGTGTGCTTAAATAACTAAAATAATATCACCTGCTTCTTTTAAATTTTTTAATAGAAAAATTAAAATGACATATACTATATATTTATATTGGACAGTAGTGTTTTATATCTTAGGATAGCCTTCTCCATCATTACCATACCCTTGGACACAAAAATAACATTTACAGTATATAATCCTATAATAACTTGGTAATACTAAGAAAATTTAACTTTGAAATGTTAAATTTCTTATACTGCAAATAGCATTATTTTGTTACTTGGATGTGATTTTTTTTTTTTTTTCATACCCAATACAATGTAAAGTTTTCCTTTTTGTTGCTGTATTTGTTAAGCTTTGTTTTGAGACCAAGTTAAAAAATAAAGTCCTCCGTTTGGCACACAATTTAGGAATAAATGCAAAAATCGATAAAGCTTTTAGTGTTAAGTTTTATTTATTTATTTTTGATAGAACTTTTTTTTTTTTTAAGAATTCTTGTTCTTAATCAAGGGATGTTAGAAGAATTTGATTCTCCAGAAAATCTACTCCAGAAGACATCTGGACTCTTTTTTCAAATGGCAGTGGATGCAGGAATAGTTAGAAAAGCTAACAGTACTTTTAAGGAAACTCCAGTTTGATTCTGTTGGAAAAAGGTTTGTAATTATAATATTAGAAAATTGCATCAAGATTAAAAATAAATTATTAGTTTAACTTGATTATAGTATTTTTTTTAGAAAATTTGAATCAAAATTTTGAAAACATGAATTAATTTTAGTTGATATTGAGTTATAAAAGCCTCCATATTTCTAATCTGACAAATTACTCATGGCACTATGTATTGTCTGAAATTGTTACATAGGCACTTTTATATCATACCTTAATAAAGTTAATATTTAAATTGTTTAGGAATCAAAAGGCATGTTTGTCATTAGATTTTTTTCAGTGTGTTTCATTTAATTGGTTTGTACCTGGTCACGTGAACATTTGATTTTATAGACCACTGATTTTTCTGAGTGGCAAAGTGCTCGATCATACTAAAATAGTTTAGTATGCTTTTATGCAACAATAATTCCGATTCAATTGAAGATGAAATTCTAACTTATTAATAAAATGAAACCCAAAGAAAATGTTTGTATCGAAGACTATTTTACAAAGACTAGCATTAATCCTTTCATGTAAAGACTTGCACAGCCTTACTTACGGGAATATTTAAAATAGGCATATTTTTCACCCAAAAAATTGAATGCAAAATTCATGATTAGGATTGCAGATGATTAAAACGAAAAATTATCACTCCCCCATCATCTAAGATATTGTAATATAACAATTTCAATCCCTTTAATAAATCCAAGTTGAAGCAATGATAACTTTTTTTTGCCGGCCATTATGAAAACCAAATCTCCCGAAGTAACCCACTTCTAGAGCAGGGTTAAAATGTTTGCAATTAAATGAACTAGATTTTTTAATGAACAATAGAGTTAATTTTGTGTGCTTAATGACAAACAAAAAAGTATTGAATAGTTTAAATAATTAAAAAAGTTAGCTATTGACGAACACACCTAAAGAAAACAATTTTATTTGTAAATAAATTTTGGACTAAGGGTTTGAATATTTTGGATGATCATTTAATTATGTCTCGAACTGAGTTAGAGATACTTATTCTTTTATAAAAGTCGTATCTTATGTCAGCAAACAAATTTTCACTCTGATTTTTGTTTATCTTTGTTTTGTTTTAATCCCCACATTGAAGCACTGTCTGATGCTCATTAGCTGTCAATCTTCTGAGTTAGTTAGACTAAATGTTTCCTCTAGTTGTACCTAATAATGCTTAAGTCTAACCAGAAAAATTTACTTAAAAGACGATTCATTTTTTTGAAAGCATTTTTCAGAATGCGATTGTTGTCATTAAAGAGGTTAATGAATTCTTTCCCATATAGGGGGCCCCATGCAAATGGTGATAAGTTGTTCATTTTTAATCACTCATAATTGTGAGCACTCGCTCTCCGCTTATATAAAAAGAGCGGGTCATTAAAAAAAATCATTCCGGGTTAATATTAACAAACTTAAATAAAATAAATAAATAGTAAAAATACAGTACATTAAGTTAGCAATATCCCAAATAATAATGATGTTTGTCAAATCTAAACTTTGTTTCAAATTATAATTTATAAGAGATGAAAAAAGAAAATATTAGAACTTCAAATTTTCAATTTTAACTTTTCTAACATTTAATGATTGTCATTATTAAATTAATTAGCATTTAACATCGGTAAAAAAAATCATTACCGGTAACCAAAATTACTATTCATTATCGAATCGGTAATTACCGATTACTTAACGAACTTAATTAAAATAAAAATCATAAAATAAATATTATCCTTTACACATTATTTAAAAAAAAAAAAAATCTTTAAGATAAATATTTTAGTGTTTTTTTTAAATAAAATAAACAGTAGGATAATAGGTTAGTTACTTTTAAAACATAATTAATATTAGCCTATCATAATTATCAGTTTATCATATTAGGCTATTTAGCTTTACAAACATAAGATAAATTTAGGCTATTTTTCCCTTGTTTTAAGATTTTAAATTCTTGTAAATTTGTTTTTATTTTCATAATAAATTTTGTCTCTCTAAATAAACTTGGTTTTATGATTAAATTATTAAAATCATGCTATTTTATTTGGTACTGGCCTACCCGGCTATATTTCCAGTACTTCGGCAATGGGTAACGAATTAAAATTCTTTGATAAGTTTTTAAATTATTACACTATAGGCTAACATTGGAAAAAAGTAAGAAATTCTATTCCTGCACCCCAGTTCTTATCATTATAATATATTTTTCAAATTTATATAAAAAGGACATGTTTGCCAAAATATATACATTACCAAATATTGGCATTTTGTTTGAAAAGGAAATGTTCTGTTTTAAAAAATCTTATTTCAGAATTATTACACCATAGGCCTAACATTGGAAAAATTAAAGAGATTCTATTCCTGCACCCCAGTCCATATCTTAATATATTTTTCACATTTACTGTATATAAAAAGGACATGTTTGCCAAAATATATACCAAATATTGGCCATATATCTTTAAAAGGAAATATATTAATATATGGAGTGGGGTGCAGGAATAGAATTTCTTTACTTTTTAAAATGTTAGGCCTATAGTGTAATAATTCTGAAATGAGATTTTTTTAAAAATATATCTTTAAAAAGAACATGTTTGACAAAATATATACCAAATGAAAAAGTAATGCTTAAGATCTATTTTTAAAAAATATCATTTTAGAATTATTACGCTATAGCCTAACATCATTCATGTACACCAGTCCATATATTAATATATTTATGATTGTATATTTAATTGTATTTTCAAAGATATTTTAATTTGGTTTCATTTAAATATAATTAATGATTTCTTAATTTTTTTTTTTAAGAAAATAATATATTCGGTACATTTCGATAACCGAATAAAATGGCATCGGTAAAATGTTCAGCCCTAAAATTAATTATAAGGCATACAGTATGTATTCAATTTCACTCAGAATAATGTGTAGGAAAAAAACATAACTCCACTATTTTACTTAGTGTAATCTAATAAAACTCAATAATTTTAGTATAATGATTTATTATAACTACTCTATTTTTATGATAAACATAATTTAGGGTATATGATGCTTTTTTGTTTCTGTTCTATTCTAATAATTTCTTAGTAATTTTATCCTTTTTTTTTCCAAAGTTCTGAAATTCTTTTGATACTACAGTAATTATCTATCCTGCCTTTTAATAATATCCTTTCACAGAGTAAACAAACAAAACTTTAACTGTTAAAAAGTGGCAAGTGAAAAATGATTGTAAAACTTTAGTTAGCACTAGCTAGTAAATTAAAATTTATAACCTGTAATAAATATGATACGATACAATGAAAATGACTTGATTATAAAGTCTAGTGTGTCACAAGTCCGGGTGACCCAGTTAAAAACCAAAGTGCTAAATGTCATTGACACGTATTATGTCTAAAGAAATTCCTGAATGACTCACTTTGGTGTTTAAAGCCATGAACTAGTTCATCTTAAATGAATGACTGACCCATCACTAGTTGCAAACCATAGAAAGAGATATTAGTTTGTCGGAACGGATTGATGAGGACATGGTTAAGAATATAGAATGGGAAGTACTATATGTTGCTCAGCTAATTCATCTGTAACCCTTTTTGTCTTGTATTGATGCATCACCTTTTTTAACTACAGTATGTTTAGGTCTAGTTCCTATGGGAGGGTCACAGTAGTAAGACTCTGCCAGCCCCTTCAAAACCAATATAAAGGAATAAGAATATTTCAAATCCGGAAATGTACTGAAAAAATCCTAAAGGCTAAAACTTTAGATTTCTAATGTCTTAGCTAACAAACTCATGTAGCATAATTGAGCATGTTCACAATCAACCTACTCCATTCATGGAATTAGATGGGTGCAGGTATTAGTTTGTATTTCTTTTAAAAGAAACTAATTGAATATAGAAATGCCTGATACCTGTTGGTTTTATAGGATTTATTTTTCATTTTATATATTGAAATTTTTTAATCTCCAACTCTTGAGTGAAAGCAGATCGGTGACATATAAAGATCTGATCTGTGATCACTAAAAATTATACATTTCCTATTTAATTTCATGAGCAAATTGTTCAAGCTCAACTAGCATTAGTTAACCCCAGATTTTTCCCAATGAACTAGCAGTAGTTGTATCCAAACTTTAGGCTATTAAATTTGTTTTTCTGGCAATTCTAAAAAAAAAAAAAAAGTAATATTAAAAATGAAATTTTAGTTGATTGGTTTTTTTCTGTATTTTAGGTCCAAGAGCTTCATTTCACTCCAAGATTGTAACGTCAGACATTCTGTGATGGAATTTTGGATTAGCAGCTATTACATTGGAGGACAAAAAAAGCCTCTAATAGGATGAAAATTTGCTTCAAGTGTATGTGTGCCAGCAATCAACAAAGCCTTTGTGATAAAGTGCTCATGAGGTTAGCCATCTCTATCAGAAGCAGCTAATGTAAACAAAGATTGAGATTCTCATTATTTTGGTCAAGCCATGTGCAATGTAATTGAATACAAGTTGGATTTATCTGCAAGTAGATAGTTCCTGAACAAAAAGTAACTAGGCTACTACATTAGCAGGATATTTGCAAGTGTTTTAACTTGGGCATTTTTTTTTTTCTTTGACACACTAAATATCACATTTGTCTCAATAAAATAAATGTTATACAACAACAATTCACACAATAAAAACAATGGAAAATGTTAAAATGAAAGTTTCCAAAAATATGTTTCAATACAAATGATTATTTTGGCATGGCAAAGTCAAAACAATAATTTATTTATTTTTTCCTTTGGAAAAATAAATCTTATCTAGAAAATAAATATTGTTGTCTCTTCAAATATTGATTAAAGTTAAAAAAAAAAAAAAGTCTAGACGAAATCTCCAACTAGTAATTCATACGGTACATTATTATAAAAGCTTAATTATGAAAAAATATGGTGTATAAACTTTTGACATATATTGTATCTACAGATCCATTTAACTCTGACCATGTAAGTTGGACTTACTATAGGCCTATTATAAATATTCTAATTGATTTTAACTTTTCCCTTCCATCACTATAATAAATTATTTACATTGAAATTACTGAAAAACATTTACAATAATTTAGGTTACTATTTGGAGTTTTGAAAAAAAGGCTAAATATAGGGATAAAGAGGGCGGGAGGTTGAGACTAAGACAAGGAGATGTAGTAATAGAGAGATAAAGACATAGAAGAAATTGATAGGGATAGGGAGGATGAGGGAAAGAGAAAAAGATAGTGAGAGAAATAGTCAGGCATACATTGACAAATAGGTTGAACTGTATATATACAGTACATGAGGGACTAGAAATAGAGATAAAAGGGGGAAGAGAAACAACTAGACAGATAAAGAGAGTTAAAGCAAGTTTTTGTGACCTTAACCAGAAACTGGTTGGTTCATATGGATAGCTACAAATCTTCACTTAAAATATGTTTGGTTAGACAACCAATAAGAATATTGCAAAAACTCTATGGTTGGCTTTTGTAGTTAGTTTAAAAATGGCTTCTGGCTAGCAATAAAAACCAGATAATTTAAATCGCTGGGAATATAATAAATTCAGAATAGTTAAGACAATTTGCAATATGTTGGATCTATTTTTACAATTGAGAGAACCATTCTAGACCATATGTTTTACGATATTACAGTACCAATATATCGGGATCTTCATCTTTAGATGACTTTAATGATCCCTCATTGATATGTAATATTATATAACACAGGTATAAATGTGTAAAAATATCAATCCCTTAGATTCAAATTCCACGAGATATAAAACCTACTCCGTCGGGGTAATTGAGTGGATTATTGACTCTGCTCAGCGCTACGGAGCTAAGCTGGCTGTTTGTTTGAATCCGGGGAAACCGTCATTCCCCCAGATTAAATGAGTTCAAGCAACTCTGTCGGGGTAGTTGAGTGGATAAGTGATCCGCTCGGTGCTATGGAGCTAAGCTTGCTGCCGGTTCAAATCCGGAGAAACCTTAACCCCCCCCCCCCCCTTGGATTAAATGAGTTCAAGCAAGCCTGTTGGGGTAGTTGAGTGGATATGAGATTCCCGCTCGGCACTACGGAGCTAAGCTTGCTGCCGGTTCGAATTCGGGAAAACCTTAACCCCCCCCCCCTTCCCCGGATTAAATAAGTTCAAGCAAGCCTGTTGGGGTAGTTGAGTGGATATGAGATTCCCGCTCGGCACTATGGAGCTAAGCTTGCTGCTGGTTCGAATTCGGGAAAACCTTCATTCCCCTGGATTAAATGAGTTTAAGCAACCCCGTCGGGGTAGTTGAGTGGATAAGAGACTCCGCTCGGCACTACGGAGCTAAGCTTGCTGCCGGTTCGAATCTGGTGAAACCTTCATTCCCCCAGACTAAATGAGTTTAAGCAGAAAATTATCTTTTCATGTAATTTGGTACGCAAATCTGTTAAAGAAATCCTCCAAATGTTTTTTCTATGTATTATTACGATGTTGTTAAAAACTGTACATAATGTAAATAAGTCGTTTCACCTTTCGGGGTGAAACTTTTTTTTTTTTTAATAAAGGAATAAACCTGCCAACAAAATCATTATTGTTGAGAACTTCATTTTATTGCCAGCAAAGCCAGTTAATTACTGTATTTCCTTATTTCCAGGATGTTTTTAGCTTTATAATGTATTATAACCGAAAGCAAAGGTATTTATTTAATTAAATAAATAAATAAAACCTGTCAAAATATTATTATTAAAAAAATTTCCGCTTTCATCTATTAAGATCAAATCGCCTGTAAATTTTTAACCAAACAATGAATCAAAGTGCGAAAACTCTTCAGTCGCTTACCAGTTTCTGGTTTAAGGTGGCAAAAACTCTATAGAAAATAAGTAGAGAGAATAGATATATACATTATATAGTGATAAATTGATATAGAAAAATGGATTCCAGCCTCGGGTGGTAGTGCGGTTACAATCATGGATGCTGGGGTGCTTGAGATCATGTGTTCGACCTCAGGTGCAGCTCCAGTGCGTAAATTTTATTCACTTGAGTACGCACTGGAATTTTTTATTAAATATTCGATCGATTAAAACGGTTACGGTTAGTAAAATTTCATAATCGAATATGAAAACTTGTTTTT
>PXIH01S0027358.1:0-10333 GCA_003024985.2 Euperipatoides rowelli
GATTTATTTTTGTAATAATTTCAATTAACACTGTAATTTTAATCATAAACCAATGTTACACAAGTATCTAACATTATTCTATAAGCATTTGAATTTTTTTTAAATATTTAAATAAAATTTAAAAATTCAAAACGGGCTTAATTTGAAATCGTTTAACATTTAAAAATACTGTAGAGTTCGTCCCTCATTATTTTTTGCTTTAAAAACAAAGAAAAGAATATATTGAGAATCACATGCAAATAAATTCAAACAGAAAATTAAAGGAGGAATAAAAAAAACACAGACCTACTGTATGTTTTTATTTCTAATAGACCTTCAACAATCTATCCAGCATTGGGTCCAATAAGATATTTGCTTTTAAAATTCTAACTTTTGTAATAATTTCAAGATGCTAAATTAAACTTTCATTGTCCAAATAGATCATAAAGTTTGATTTTCTGATTATGAATCAGAAATGATGGTGTATTGAAATAAATAGTGTTAATACAACTTTTCAAAAAATATCATCATAAGAAAATAAAGTTCAAAATAAGATTTAACCAACCAAACAAAAGATCCAGATCCAGATTCTTAAATCATAAAAAAAATTATAATACGATTGTCCTGCCTTCTCTTCTTTCTTATCACAATTTACTGGCATCATATTCTATTTTATTTATATCTAGAATCTTCTCATTACCTTGAGAATTAAGTAAAAAAAGATGGCTACTTCAATTTTTTAAAAAAATTAAATGTTCACCTTATTTGCATACACAATTATAACACACACTCTGATGATAATGAAAAGACATCACAAAATAATAAAATGAGGAAGGAAAAAAATAGGTGCAGTGATGAGCATTGAGCAATATCTTAAATGCAATTTTTAATTTTACCGTTTCTCTAAATAGTCTGGAATCAGAGAAAGGGTCTGGAATCGTATAACTGGACTGACCAACTAAGAAGTACTCCTGGGATGGTGGTGGCAACTGGATATTTCTTAACACAGTTTCGAAATACTGTATACATTTATTACCTTTGGAATATCTTTTTTTGCTTTTTCTATTTCCCCCCTACCCAATAAGTTTCTACTGATGACATGCAGTTAATTTGATATATAAAATCAGTCTCAAGTGATTATAGTTAAATCAGAAGTTTATGAGAACAGGCATGATAATTTTTGTGAGTTAATAGAAGTGTACATCATATGGGAGAATAAAAAATACTGGAGCCTATAAAAAGAAATATACAGTAGAACTGTATAAATATAATGAATAATAATAAACCACTTGTAAGGGACTATATTCTTATGGATTTGAAGATAGAAATTGAGTCATTACACAGAGAAGTTTATAAGTCTATGTAGATATTTATATAATCAGATAAATTCAACAATAGGTTAAATAATTACCTTAGTTGGCAGAATTCCTTCAATAAGACAGACAAAATTAATTTTGAGAAAAATGAATTTTACACTATCAGGCAATGAGGGGGCAATGATTAAAAGACAATATCTGGTGTTGGATGAAAGCAGTGTGAAGATTGGACATGTACAGATGTTACTTGGATCCAAGTTCATATCTAGAAATACTACAATAGTTATTTACAAAACCTGAATTTAATCAGTGAGATTACCGGTATATGAAAAGAAAACTTAGATATGGAATAAAAAGGATGAAAATGCTGATGACATTTAGAAAATAAAATATTGCATAAGGTACAGTAAATGTGTCCTGTGTTGATTGGATACATATGAATGGAGATAGAACGATAATTAAACGAGTTAGTCACTGTATATGGAAAACTGGATACTGTTACAATAGTTAAAGACAGAAAACCTAAGATGGGCTGGGCATGTCATGAGAGTGAGGAGAGATACAAATATTAAATGGATTTTTGAAGAAGGGTCAGTTAATCTGTGGCGAGTTGGAAGACCAAGGAAAAAATGGAAGAGAATATAAAATGTGATCTGGCATGGGTTACGTAAAATGTGGAAAATGCAAACAAGGTAGATGATAGAATAGAATCTAGAGCCATTGAGACAAGTAAGTAATGTTTTTGAATTGACAGGTACTCTGTAAAATGTATTACATTTTTTTTTTCCTTTTGAAAATGTATTAGGCCCTATTTTTTTTGTTTTTTAATGTTTAAAGTTGGTTAAAAATCATGAAATTGTTAACTTAAAACAGCTGTGCTTTTTGTTTACATTTAAACATAGGTATTCATTATTTCAAAGATATTTTGTTTTATCCATAAATTCTGTTGTGTGGCAAGACGTCAAATTTTTTTTTTAAAAGTGCTATGACACACATGTTGAACAACAGATGCAATGATGCATATGTTTAGTGTATCAAAAAAGTAGAATCCACTCTGGTACAGTATAATATGTTGATATTTTAGGAACATTCTTATAAATAATCAACATTTACATTTTTCATAAATACTGTACATGAGCAAACTGCAACCTTTGATGAATGCTGGTAGATTTACGAGATGCTCAAAACTAGATTATAAAAAAGACTACCTCAAATATTTCTGATTTATTTGTTTTAAACATTTCAATAGAGTCCAGGTTCTAAAGAAAATATTACAAAAATATTTATTCTCTTCCAAGCATTTACTACTGTATACAAAATAATGCACTATAGAGGAGCAACAACAGCTACTCTGGATATGGAAATGTTCTCAATAATTTAGTTAATATTACCATGTAGTTTTCATTTAAAGGTTATTGTGATTAAAAAAAAAAGCATTTACTTATATAATTCATAAGGTAAATACACACTATATATACTGTACAGTATATTTTAAATATAACAAATACTGTATATGGTATATACAGTGGTTCTTAAACTTTACATAGTCAAGAACCCGTTGAAAATGAGAAATATTTTTTTGCGGAACCGCTTAAACCTCAGGGTGTGTGTCCCGGTCCTCCAACAGTAATTTTTTTAAAAATTACTTTAAAATGCCGATCAAAAGCACATGCGCTCTTTAACCTTCATTTTTCTAATTTAGGGGTGGGGGTGAGTTCTTATTTGGCGTACCATTTTTAAACTTTAAAAACAGTGTCAAACGTGAAGCATGTTCAAGTAAAGGTGAGCCTTTACTTGAACATGTTTCTGATTCCTTAGGCATGATAAAAAATGGAATTGGTTTTTAATTGGGAAATATCAAGTAAAAGCCTTTTTTTTTAATGAAATGTTGAAATTAAAATAAATTAAACACCTTCCCTTAATTAATGACGATAGGCTATATCCTTATCATTTTGAATAGCATTTAAAGTATATGAAAAGATTGCTAGTTCAACACAACCACATGCTACTAATAATAATATCTGACCATAATACTATACTAGCTTTATACAGTATCTTATTAAATTATGTAACTTACATATACTGTATATATTTTTTTACAAGTGAGATATTTGATTTGTTGATCGCCGCATAGCATGCCATTGTTTTTATAATGTTACTGGTAAAAAAGATCACAATATGAATTTAATATACAGTATATATCAGCCATGGATAAATTTGTAAATAACAGGAACCGGAAATTTAAAAAAAAAAGATTATTCCCCTCATCCATAGAGCTTATCAAAAGTTATCAATATGGTACCTTTAACAAAACGAAATCTATCAAACATAATTTCAATTCTATCTATATTAGATAGTAGCTTTATTTTGCAAAATCAATACTATTTAACCTTCAAGCGAGCGTGCCAAATATTAACGAGTAGGATTGTCGTAATTTTGTGGTTTCAGAGAATCATATGTATTAAAATGCAATAACTACAAGAACTTTTAAATATGACTAATAATTAAATTATTTATTACATCTATTCTATATTTTGTTAAAGTTGTTACTTTTTTTTGTTCAGTTTAGATTTTTAATACTAATTTAAAATTATATCATAAATTCCTACAATTAAAACAAATCTACAAATGCTAATATGTGAAGGGAAATTTGAAAAATTTGTAATTTTTAAATCCATTTTATGGATTTTAACTTTGTAATTTTCTTTAGTAGCAAATATAGTTTGCTTGGAAAAAAAATGCCGTAAATATGTATTGAAGAAAACAAGTCGTGTAAATAACAAAATTATATAATGCTAATATCATTATATAATTTTGTGATATAGACTAGGCTATGTTTGCTTTCTACAATATTTGCGGCACATTTTTTTTTTTATTTCAAGCAACTTTATTTGCTACTAAAGAAAATTTACAAAGATAAAAGCTATAAATGGAATGAAAAATAACTAATTTTACAAATTATGAATAATTCAGACTAGATATACAGGTAGACTATAAGTAGTATAATAGTCTACCTGTATATTATTATTAATAATCTGAAATATTAATTTTTCTAAATTCTAAGCAAAGTATTTCTGTTTATGAGTGTCATTTGCAGTAAATAAATTNTATTGATTGCATTTCATAGAAGATCATGTTCTTTTCTTTTCCATTATACAATAATACGGGGGGAAAAATCGTAAAAGGTTAAAGCTACAATAGCCACGTTCCGACATTTTGTAAACCAAAAAAAAAAAATAGTGCAGGTGTAATAATGAAACACCAACACGGCTCAACCACAGATGAGCCAGGATCGTGTTCGCATGGATATTGATTAAGGCTCAACCGCGGCTCAGCCAGTATCAAGAAGGGTGGCTCAGCCGTGTATGAGTCGCGGATGAAATGTCCATACAAATGGTACTATCCGCGGCTCAACGGTCCATGCGAATGGGGCCATAGATTACAATGGTCAAGGATGACTCTCTTCGGCTGAGGTTTATTTATTTTCAATACTTATTTTAGAGACAGGTATAGACTCAATGCCTGTATTAAATATTTTTAAAACTGCAACAGGAATTGCGACAAAACTTAGTTTCTCATCCAATTTTTTTTTTAATAATTGTTTTTATTTCTATAGGGCGGTTAGACTCTAATTCAAACGTTTCCGATCTGATTACTGCCTGACTTAATCAGCCTTTTTTTTTTAAAAAAAGAAATAGCTTCTTGACAAAAAGAATGAATTAGGATGGGGATCTAATAAACATATTTCAGCTTTTACTTATTTCCTAACATTATTGTTTGTGCTTTTAATGTAGGCCTACTGTTTGTACTTATAGTTTTGCCGGCTTAAGAGTTATACAGTAGGCCTATATACAGAAATATGAAGTGCTTCCTCTTTTCTTTTTCTACCGCCAAGATTTCTTTTGCAAGAAAGTTGAAAATTAAATGTAAAATCAAAAATAAATGATAAAAAATAAAATGTTTAAATCGATTGTTTTGGTAGTAATCTTCCCAGCAGATGAGCTTTCTCCCCAGTCATTAACATAAGTTAAATAATGAAAGTGGCCCAAAATAAAAGTTTTCATAAAAAAAAAGACTATTAACTAGACAATTTTGCAAATATTGATATAGCCTACTGTTTCTAAATAAAAATTATATCAAACTAAAAAAATATATGAGCATGGCATTTCTGCTTAGACCACATTATGTGCTTGTTGGGAAAATAATCTTGTAATTTTTATTTTTCTGTTTGAAGTTTAATTTTTTGTCAAATATTTTAGTACTAAATTACTTAATTACATTTTTATTTACATAGGATCTTCCCTACTCTCAATTATGAAGGCGTTTTTCAAACTTTTTCAGATTTTAAATGAATAAATGATTTAGGCCGGTCTACTGCAGGCATGTACGATTACGATATAAGAAAGAAAATAAGACATACAAAGTTCTGCTGTAATTTTTATTATTTTAAGTGCACAAGATAAATTCATTTTTAATATAACTATGATTTGATTGCCTTTGTGTAAATAAAGGGTGAATTAGTAAAAATATTTAGGTGTAATTTAGGACGGCTAACCACATGATAAATTACTAACCGGTTTTTGCCTATTCGGAGTGATAACTGATTAACCGGATTATCGACTCAACCCAGTAAATGTGCATGCTTAAAACGTCTACGATATAACAATGTTAATTTAACATGCTTTATATATAGACAAATTTATTTTATTTATAAAAGTTACCAATTAATTAAAGTCTTTGCATCCAAACTACCAATCGCCAAAAATGCTCAGGCATCACAATTACGAACTAAGAAATATTTTTTTTTTTTAGCCTACCTATTTTTCAAATTTATGATATCTTAATTATTCTATTTTCAGTAATAATTTATCTTATAAGCTTTGATATTTGATGTACATTTATTAATTTAACAGTCAATATGAAATTAGTTTAGAATCCATTAAAAAAATTACATGCATTAACATTTTTAACAAATTGTGCATTTAATTTATTTATTGACCAATCACACTGAAATCATTAATTTTTAAAAGTTGCAAACATCATACCCCCCCTTCTTTCATTTAGGAATTGGGGAATGGGCTAATTATAAATTTCAATAGAAATTTTTTTTTTTTTTTTTTTTTTTTTTTAAAGTCAAGTTACTATATCTACAGTATAAATAATTAAACCGCTTTCAATTTCTTTATTCACTGTGTTTGTAATCATCAATGTTTGATTTCTTTTAAAATAATTTTGCCTAAAATCTGAAGATGTAACCTTTATTACGATTATGAATTCATTTGTATATACCGTAATTATGTAGTTACAGTATAATAACCTGTAAACAATGGAAGTAATAATACATTTAGGTATTCACTGCACCCAGGTAATAAGAAAAAAGGACAAGAATGTTAAAAGCAGTTTTCAATTGAGGCGTTAGCATTTTTTCAGATAAAAAAACAACAACATTGTGATAGGTTTCAATTTTTGAAAATGGCAGCGACAAGTTTTTTTTTCTCAAAAAGTAATTGGCATAATTTAAATAAATATGATGCAATAAAACTTTTAATTATTTGCCTATATTATTATTATGACTTGCCTTGAGATGCCATTGGAGACTGGCTCATGCGAGGTTGTCCTACATTTTCAGATTGACTTGAAGGTGGTCGGGGAGGCATCGGAATGTTCTGGTTGCCTAGAAGTTAAAAAAAATTAACAAATTTAAAAAAATAATCCATGAGGAAACAAAAACACTAGATTAATTAATTTATTGTTTAAAAGTATAGTGCAGTCTGTTCTTTTAAATTGTGTTGGATTATTAAAGGTCAAATGCAATGGATTTTTTTATTTTTTATTATTGAAAATTCCACTGGAAAAAAATTAAAGTGCATAAAAAAAAAGTTATTTAAAGATAAAATTGAGAATATTACTATCCTCTGTCTGAGATTACAAAAGGAAGCTTTCGCATTTTTTTTTTTTTTTTTTGGGGGGTCTGAGATTAATTTGATGACCTAACCCTTTTTACATCTGTTTTCTTTATAATGATTTAACATGTAAATAGAGGTACATATTTAGCTTGTGTTAAAGGTTATTTTGATTTTTACAAAAAAAAAAAACAATTTGGACCATAATAGCACAAAGGATGAATTTGATTGATTTTTTACTAGTATTTAAACAATTAGTTCATAGGATTTCCAGCCTTAAGCTGACAAAGATAGCAAATATTCTATAGTTGGGTATAGCAAGCTCTATTCGTCTCTGAACAATGCCACAAAATATCTCTCCTGGCATATATAGTGGACAATGTTGTTTTAAGGGGGAGGAGGTAAAGACATTATTTTAGAAATTGAATTGTAACTAACTATTTTTATTACTGTATTTATTTATTTTCTGGTGAATATTTTTGTTTTAGTAAAAAATTTTGAAAATCAATAAAAAAAATCAGTTACATTTGACCTTTAAGTTTGGACAAATAGCCTGGTAACGCTAAATTATTCCATATATATTTTTAACTGACTTTTAAAGATATATTTGTTTAATTTCCATTAAAGTTTAAATAAATTAACAACTCCATATTAATTTCAAACTCTCAATCACAAACTTTTACTTGAATATTAAAACTTTTTTTTTATTTACAAAAATATTTTTATATTTTAAACTATTCCCAAGTTTAACAATTGATGTAAAAAAAAGAATATGCATAAGAAAATGCCTCGCCATTTCAAAATCCATGATTTTTCATTGAATAGTTCACTACAATAAATACAGTATTTTAGAAACCAGAAAACTCCAGGACGTATCATGCTTTTCTAACTCTGAATAATATACATTTCAATGAATTGAGAGAATACTAGTTCTATTTCAACTGAGAATAACAATTGTGAATGAAAAGTGACATCAATATACCACATCTGAATAAAAGATATATTTAGAAAAATAAATATTAAATTAAATAGTGCAGAAGGGGTATTAATAGACTTGTGGCAACAGTAGGCTTACTAAATAATAGGCCACATCACACAGGCAGTGTGATGTAGGTTTTATATAATTGGCAAGTATTTGAGTTTGCATTAGGTTATTCACCTATTGTGAATTTTAGTTGTAAAGTTATAGTTTTTGGGTAGAGTAATTTAAATTATATTTAGTCACCAATCTGTTAACACGGTGTATTTTTAAAAGTAAAAATACACCATGTTGCCAATACATTTAATTTTCTATAAGCTTGGAAAACTGTTCTATTTTTAATACTGAATATGATTTTTTTTCTTTGATAACTTATTTACTTTTTATTTGGGCATGTTTAAAGTCAAAATACAATATACAAAAGTTTGAGGTTAAAATTAAAAAAGAATTTAGCAACAACAATTAGTGAAAATTAGACAAATCACTATTTAAATATTAAATTTTTTTTTAAAGTGAAAATAAAAGTTTAAAAAAAAATGTATACAGTTTTAAAAGAATCAATTTTTAAATTAATTAAAATACCTAGAAACACAAATAATGATATAGTACTGGAGTTAAGAGTAAAAAATTGGTTCAACCTTGCCTTTTGATTAGCTACTTGGTTTAGTTGATGTTTGGAAACACCTTAGTGATTTTATGCCAATTACTATATATTACACTGAGAGGGGTGGAAAAGAAGACCTTCCAATTTTTGGAGAAATAAATTGGTTTTTCATGTTTTTCTTGAGACAAAACTAAAGATAATTCTTTATAAAAATGGTTCTTATCAATTTTTAAGTAATACAATGTTATTACAAAAAAGGGAAAACTTGTTATTTAAATATTGAAACCAGATTTTTCTTTTTAAATTTTCAATATAAAGTGAGATTGTATTTATCTAGTGGTTGTGTTGATTTATATTGTAAGTGTGCTGATTACTATTGTAGTTGCACCCGTTGCTAATGTACTGTAGTTGCGCTCATTGCTATTAGAATTGTTCTAGCTGCTATCGTAGTTGCGCTAGCTGCTGTTGTAGTTGCGCTCGTTTCTATTGTAGTTGTGCTCGTTGCTATTTTAGTTGCACTCGCTGCTATTGTAGTTGCGCTCGTTGCTATTTTAGTTGCACTCGCTGCTATTGTAGTGCGCTCATTGAATTCATAGTTGCTCTGGTTGCTATTGTAGTTATGCTGGTTGCTAATGTAGTTGCGCTGGTTGCTAACATAGTTACTCTGGTTGCTAACACTGTTGCGCTGGTTGCTAACATAGTGGCGCTGGTTGCTAACATAGTGGCGCTGGTTGCTAACATAGTTGCACTCGCTATCATAGTGTGCTCATTGCTATCATAGTTGCATGTGTTGCTATCACAGTGGCACTCATTGCTATTGTAGTTACATTTCTATTATAGTTGCGCTCATTGCTATTGCAGTTGCACTCATTGCTATTGTAGTTGCGCTCATTGCTATTGTAGTAATACTCGCTATTGTAGTTGTGCTCATTGCTATTATAGTTGTACTCATTATTGTAGTTGCGCTCATTGCTATTATAGTTGTACTCACTATTGTAGTTGTACTCACTATTATAGTTGTACTCACTATTGTAGTTGTACTCACTATTGTAGTTGTATTCACTATTGTAGTTGTCTTCGCTATTATAGTTGTCTTCGCTATTGTAGTTGTCTTCACTATTGTAGTTGTACTTGCTATTGTATTGTACTTGGTATTGTAGTTGTACTCCCTGTTGTAGTTCTACTTACTATGGTAGTTGTGTTTGCTGCTATTGCTGTTGTTGCCATCTTGTTGCTGTTGCTGTTGTTACTTTCATTGCTGCTAATACTGTATATGGTTAATGATATTGTTGTGTTGCTCTTGTTTTAGAATTTTATGCGATTCAACTAATACTTCTTGACCGTCAGAAAACAACGTGACAATGCTCAAGTTTTGGCTCATTTGGTGATGGTCCCAAAGGCCACTGATCTAAAATGATGGTACTTTAGTCCAAAATCTTGTTTGGTGATACAAGAAATTGTAAATGATTTAGATGTTAACAAGTATCTGAAATAGGAATGCACCGAATGTCAAATTTGCCGAATACCGAATGTGCCACCGAATATCATCTTG
>PXIH01S0027385.1:0-10313 GCA_003024985.2 Euperipatoides rowelli
GGGAGGGGGCTCAGAAGATGAAACCATATAAAGGGGGGCCTGAGTTAAAAAGTTTGAGCATCTCTGCGTTAAGTTATCTAATATTTTCAACTGAGAAAAAATATGATCTAATAATTCAAAGAAATCAATATGCTGAGGATTGATGGGGCTTAAATACAATTACAAATGAATATTACATAACTGCTGTCAGATTTAGATTACCGGTAGAGAAGTTGTCATTTACACTATGTTGACAATTACTTTATGTCTGAAAACATAATTTCTTTTTTAAATTGTACAAAATGATTTGATACTCATGAAAATTGAATTGGTTTATGAATATGCTAATTTCTTCCCTTATGCAACTAATTTCAGTTTCTGCACAAAATGATAAATAGCCATAAAAAATGAATCGGTCTAAGGAACCAGTTCCTTGCCTTAGCAAATGAACTAGGCTAATTCCAAATTCCTGATAACATGGTCATGAAAATTGAATTGGTCTATGGAACTAGTTTCTTCTCTCAAGGAAAGAACTAATTACAAGTTCCCTCACAAAATAACATAGTAAATTAATTAATTCTACTCTTAAGCAAAGAAACTATTTTCAAGTTCCTGTAAATAAACTAGGTCCATGAACTTAGGCGTGGTTTCTTAATTTCAATACAAAAAACTCATATTAGGACAAAAAAAATATTAAACATATAGTTACCCAATTAGAAAATTGATACCATAATTGTTTTTAATATTACTTAATATTTTGTAATTTTGGAGACTAATTTTGTAACACTAGTTTCTAGTTTTTCAAACAAAGCAACTAAAACATCTTTAGAGCCAAATCATGAATTTTAAAACAAAATTAGGCTATATAGGCTAATTAAAATAAATCCAAGTTTAAAATATATATAAAAATAATAGATTGTCTCTAAATATATTGGCTATGATTTGGCTGAAACTATGGGATGGGTTGAATTCTAAACGGAAAACCATGCAACAACACAGTCTTGTGAAATATTACATAGTATAAGTAGTGTATGGTACAAAATTTAGTTTTAAATGTTAAATACATCAAAACTAAAAAAAATCATTTGTTCTAATTAACCTCAAACTTTTGTGAATCTAAAACATCACACTCATAAACACTATCATTCGGGAAGATGCATAAGAAATGGATTCTTGTATTCCTTATCGCTTACAAGAACAATGCAATTTAAAAAGCCTCCAATTTTATCAATGATCAACTTTTTAAATAAAGATATTAAAATTAATAATATGGTATTTAATAAAAAAAAACTATCAACTCTATGTAGCCTAATGTCAAATTTGTAAATACTGTAGGTCTATAGCCTAACCTTTTTATTTATTTTGAACATGAATATAGTTTATTAGAAATAGTGTAGACATATGGGCAAAAACATTGGTATATTTCTTCTCAAATCCTTTTTCACTTTAGATTTTCCAAAAACATCATTAATAATAAAAAGAATTACAAAGAATAAGGCTAAGCTAATCATCTTTAACAACTCGGTAGGATATGCTAAACCTCATTGTGAGTGGTGTTGACAGTTTTTAATTCTATTTGTAAGGAATTGTGAGTTATCTAAAATGGACTCCTGTTAGCTAACTCACTGTTTACCCATGAGCTTAAGTAAGTCGTCTACTCATTATGATGACAGTAAAAACTGTTTTTTTTTTTAGAAATATATTGTTTTATATCTATTTTGCCGTAACACGGTTAAAATAAATAAACCAATGCAGCATCATGTATTATTTTGATAATGGCGGTATAAAAATAAATAAGCCAGCAGGTTACATTGATATTTTGATAATAGCGGTGTGAACTATTAGCTCATTTGTTGTGATATGTAGAGTATGCCATGGCAGATATATGATGTATATTTTAATAAACCTATATAGGCTACTATTAAAAATGACTAGTATAACACTTTTTTTATTTACAATTCAATATTTATATATCACTTCACACTTTGACTAAATAATTTTCAAGATTGTGGCATAAAATAGGTAGGTAAATATCATTCTCTATTCATCTTATTTTAATCCATTTGCAGTGATCCCATGCATTTTGTGCTCCCATAATAAATATATTACATTACATGTATCAGTGATTGAATCTATAGTAGACATGATC
Organism: Euperipatoides rowelli; assembly: GCA_003024985.2. NCBI lineage: Eukaryota > Metazoa > Onychophora > Udeonychophora > Euonychophora > Peripatopsidae > Euperipatoides > Euperipatoides rowelli. The sequence goes on from PXIH01S0027385.1 coordinate 2,129, forward strand.
TTTTCTTTCACTCATACCTTGGCAACATTTTTGTATTTAGATCAAATATTACTATAAAGTTGTCAGCACATTATCAATCTCTATTCTCATCTTTATAAGCTATTTTTTTCCATCAAGGAATAATTTATTTATTGCAAAGATAAAATCAGAACTGCAATATGTCAATCCATTAGTACTGGCCATTATAGAAGCTACTACAACAATCCCTGTTCTATTAACAGTATTTTTCATGACTTTTCAAAAAGGACAAATGGGCAACTTGCATTCTTCGATGACTGGGAGGCTGTATTGAAGTAAGTGTCTTTTCGATTTTCATGCGTGTCATGGGGAATTCTGATATTCTCCAGACTTTTGCTCCCTGGTAAAAGTTTTTTCTCTGTCTTTTAAAGAGCTCTTGAAAGAACACTAATAGAAAAAGGAAAATGACAACAGATCAATCGATTGTGATATTTGTGAGTCCCAGTATTTATACTAAGAATTTTTTTCCATTGTCATCTCTTATAGCATAACTAGCTAGCCTATCCAATTTGTACAAATACCACTATTGAATGAAAACATGTCTTTTTTTTCTCTCTTACTTAAACAGAAAAACATTATTAATTATCATAAGAGAAGATATACATTCATTGAGATAATAATAATAAAAAAAAACCTGGGAACAGAAAAAGGGACATATTGTACATAACTATATTAAAATAAATAGGTAAAATATTTGATTTTTTTTTAATTAATTAAAAATAAAAAAGTTAACCCTAAAGATAGTTTTCTAATTATTGTTTAGGATTGAAAACATGTTTTTAATATGTGTTACTTGATTTATGGTCAAGGAACTTAATGCTTTTAAATGTAAATCGGTTTTAAAAGGGTTAAACTTCTTTTATGGAATTATTTAAAAGTTCATTTCCAGTTTGAACTATGTTAATTAAGAGCAAGCCAGAAGGAAAGTTTGTGCATAATTTTCTATTACTGGGTATATACTTTCTCTGCTTGCTTCAAATTGAAGGAAGAAACGACAGGAAATCAGACTTTTTCCCCCTCTATTTTTTTTTTTTTTTTTAATATTTAATTTTATGTAAGCTACTTTTCTGAATGATCACACAAATTAAAAACATAAAAGAATCTCTAAAAAATGTGTAAGTAACAAAGTAAATTTCTAATTTACAGTAGCTCATAATAATTTCTTCCTATTGTGTAATTTAAAAAAAAGCCTTCATATACAGAATCATCATTATGCAGCGTCTGACAAGTAAAAAAAAAAAACGTGCAGAATTATTTAATTTGAGATTTACATTGTTTTACTTTTCTTTATTTATTTAATTTAAAAAAAAAAGATCAATTCAATTCAAAATAAATTGTCCTCCAATTTTTAAATTTTTTTTCTACACTCCCAATTCTTGACATGCTTTGGTCATACTGTAATTATGAGCTTTTTTATTCAATAAGTGGATAATAACATACTTTTTTTAGAATTTCAATCTGTCTCAATGTCAAAGCTTACTTAAACAAAGCAAGGAATAAGTTTTAGAATTCAAGTTTTAAAAAATGTAAATTCTTAAATTGTTGCTTTATTTTATAATCATTTACAAAATAAAAACAATGTTTTATAGACAAACAGGGAGATAGAAAGTAAAGATCAACAGAGACAAAAATAAATTTATCTTCAGTCAGCTTTCTCAAGAAAAACATCTATGCTAGTAATGAATGCCCTTTTAATCTTGAATCAAAAATCTAGCTTGCGTCATCTTGCTCAAGTTTAAAATGAAAATGTATTCATGTTGAACAATCTAAATTTATTTTGCATAATTCTTTTTTTTTTTCAATTCATTCGTTTATACAATCAAAATCAATATTTAAACTAAAAAAAAAATCAAGTTAGACCGTATTTTATTAAAAAAAAAATGCTAAGTTGATAATATTAAACCAAATAGTATGATCATTTTATTTATTTTAAATTAATATACTAACAAAAGAAGCCACCCAAAGGCTACAAATATTTTTTAAAAAATGTAACTCAGACTGTTTCTGGAGTAATGGGAGCTCCGGAGTTTGCTATATAGTTGGCCAGTAAACTTCGAGCTCCTTTTATCCCCATTTTAAAAAATTCATCCCCAGGGAAGAGGAGGTCAGAAGAAGCCAAAACCACATCAGTCTGATCTGTTTTAGTAGGGCTTTCAAATATAACATTTTTTAAAAAGAAATGATTATCCTCAATTAACATAAATTACATAGAAATTTAAATCAAAAATGATTTTAAATCATATAACAAAAGAAATAATGGNTTTAATATATTTAAAACCAGACTTGATAAATATTTATTTAACATGGATTTTTTTAACAATATGTACTAATAAATTTTTAACGAATGCATTATACACATGGTTTTTAATTGATCTTGTTTAATATTTAATCTTATTTAATATTTAATCTATATACTGTAGAATATTGGTTGCTCAGTTGGAAGTGGACTAACAATTCACTTTTAATAGTTTTTACTTACACAAATATTTTTACTATATTTACACAGCTTTTTAACATAATCGTACATTTAAATAGGTTGTCAAGATATTTCAACAATGTATTTTTTTCACAATTACTATAGATATTGTATTTTTGTACGTTTTTAACTATATCTGGGTAACCTAGAGAGCCTTATTATTGTAGATTGTTTTTTTTTTTTTTTCAAATTTGTGGGTAGCCTGAATAAGGTTGCTATGAGTTTGTGTTGATGTTGATTATTGGATGATGTTTAATATAATTTGATTGCTGTCCTTGTTCTGAACAATTATGTTGTATTGAATACCTNTAAGGCCTGTTTTGACAAAAAAATGTATTGTGTATTATAGGGTTTAAAAGCTTAGGCTTAATATAAACCTTTTAAATAAATAAATAAATAAATCCTATTTAAAAAGGCAGTAATCAAGTCTCAAATATCGATGAATATAGTCTGTTGAAAAACGTTCTAAAATAAGTATGTTTTAAACAATAGGGTCACTATAAAGAATCCAATAATAATAGGCATTAACCTACAATAAATTCCATTAATTTTTCAAATTTTCATAAATAAGATGCAATCATTCCCAAAAATCAGGATTTCTTTTGTATATTTTCCATTAAATCGAAGAATGAATCCAAATTGAACGTAAGATGAATGGTTGAAGAGAAGTAGCAAACCTTACCGATATACAAAATTTTTTACTCTTTTATTACACTATATACTATATATATTATGCACTTAAACGGGTCACTTTTTGTACCCCTTTAAAACACCCATCTGGAAGTAGCCTAAGTTCTGGTTCAATTTTTTTTTAAAAAGGAGCCCAAAAAAATTAATATGTAGGAATTTATCAAAGTACAGTACATTAAATAAAAATGGAAAGGTAAAGGTTATGTGCATGAAAATTAATGGGAAGGAGGTAACTTTATGTTGAATGGGTGAGACAGATTACTGGATGAGTCATTCATAAGTTTTGACCAATTTATAAGCATTCTTCAAAACATAAGCTATCAAGTAAAATGGAAATATTTTTTTAAAATACATTTCCAAATCTAAATGTTAAGTGTATGACCAAAGATGGTTAATTTAAAAGAAAAATATGTTTGCCACTGAGATTAGCAGATGTAGCCTATATTTTTTTCTTATTATCATTGAAAAAGTTAGTTATAATTAACAATAATAGTCAAAATGATTAATTTTATTTCCTTTTATTGGGTGAGGGGTAGTTAGATTAAATCAGATGTCTATCTAAAGTAAATAAAGTTTTAATTCAAAATTTAATCACTCATTCTCTTGTTCTGAGTAATTCCTACACAATTCAATTGTCTCAGATTGTCATTTTCCTGTTGGTTTAAATTTTGAAATTTATTTATAGATAAATACTTATGACAATATTACTAAATTGCTTGGCAACTTGAACTACAAAAGTCATAAAAAAAATAATTGTTCAAATATCTTGAATTGTCTAAGTTTCATTTCTGATTCTCTTAGAACTTTTTATATCTCTATTTGATTAGGCTACACTGGACACTTTTTACCAAGCCTCTCTCAAACAAGTCATTTTCTAATCTGACCAAGAGGTGTGCTGCCAATTTTTTATCAACAGGCTCGATGAGTGAACATTTTTTGAAAAATGATGACATCATACTTTGCCTTTTAATTTAAATACGAAGTGGGAACAAACAACATACAATTACAGACGGACAAACAACATAAAACTATAGACAGAACTGTAAAGTAGGGAAGGCGGAAATAGGTAAAGGATAGACCTAAACTACTCATCAAAAAATTGTTATTAATAATCAAGGAACCATAGCCCGACAAATCAGAGTTCGCCAATGTGGGCCCAGCCCGAAAACACCCTGTGGAGTTTTTTTGGGGCAGGGCCCACTTGGAAAAAAAAAAACATTTAAAAACCCTAGTGGGTTTTTTTCAAAATTTCATGCCAATCATCAATTATTAGAGTGACTGCAACTATTATTAACTTAGCTAATCTTTAATAATTATTAAAGATTAGCTAAGTTAAACATTAGGAACTAAAACAATGTATAATTATAATTATACATTGTTTTACTTCCTAGCGTTTTTTAAAACTAATGTGGGTTTCTCAATATTGATAGATTTTATATATCACCGTAAGTGGAGAAAATGTAAAAATTATGTAGCCTGTATAATAAAGGCTCCTTACAAGGGTGTTTTGATTTTAGCCTTGGTTAATTAAAATACTCATAGAATAAGAAAAATATTTTTATTAAATATATTCACTTTGGTATGCTGTCACAGTTTTTAGTTAATAAACATCATACTTAGAACAATTTATTTAACATTAAGATAATACGTAATTAAAATTATCCATTAAATTCAAGGAAACAGATCAAACCATATTTAAAAAGTAAAGCTTAAAAGTAAATGTGACAGACTTTGCACAGTTTAAAAATTGTAAGAAACGAACATGTTATATTCAATTTCAAAGATTAAGAAAACATTTTTGCTTTTTTTGGTAACGTTTTGTCTTAAATAACCTTAAAATTTCTAAAACAATTGCAATAGATATAGTACATAAGTTTACTCTATAAACTCCTCTAAGTTTATATAATTATTGCAAAATAAAATATACTTATTGGATAAAATGATTTCATCATTAGTTTAAAATTATATACGGTACAAATATTTATAAATAGAGGGACTTAGGGATCAAAATGTAAAACAAAAGGACTTTTAGGTAACACTTTAAAAAAAGGGACCCTGAAAACCTGTATTTTTCAAAGATTTGAAATATCCCGATAAAAACCCAAAAATCCCCAATAAAACCTGAAAAAACCAGTGGGTTGGATTTTTTTTTATAAAAAAACTTTTTTTTTTTCAATCCCTGTGACAAACCGACCCAATGAACAAGATAGAATTTAATAATGGGCTTTGATCGAGCCTCCTCCAGTACACTTCCGAGTAGACTCGTCACTAAACTCAGGTTTTATAGATTTTATTTATCTTTTTGGATGCAAAATAGGCTTTGTGCTATCTCCCTCAGTGTGCGAAAAATTAACAAAATGGTCCTGGACAATTGTCCGGTATATACCGGACATTTTTTATTGTATCCGGACAAATATGTAATACTTCATTCTATCACATGTAAAAACTACAGCGCATCAATATAATTTTTTTAATTACNCCCCCCCCCCTCCCCCAATTATATAAACTACTCATAAAATCTACTATAGGAACTATACATAGCCTACTGTAAATATTTAAAATTAATAAATTTTTAAAATTTTTAACCAAAAGAATGTTAATTTATAGGCAAAGAGCTAAATTAATTTTAAACATAATATTAAGCCTAAACTAACAAAAGTTCAATTTAAATTTAGTAATACAACATATAAAAGCAAGAAATAATCCCTTCTATAAATATATTCATTATAACTTTTTTGATTTATATTAATAAAAAAAAATTAAAGACCCATTTTCACAATATACTGTAAATCCTCATAAGGAAGTAATTAACAATAGATGCAGAAGGTCACAAATTCATTTTACACTTAGAAAATTAACTAAAAAAAAAACTAAACAACATTCAACTGATTGGTTTGCACCATTTTATATTCTAACTAAAAAAAATTTTTACATACTAGTAGCTCAGTCAACATGTGCTCCATTCGTTGCTTGGACATAAAAGCAAAAATTAATTTCAACCCAAACACCCTGAAGCATTTCCTCGTTGATAACTGTCATTTCTTTTGTAATCCTGGTTTTTACGTCGTTTATGACATTAACCTTGGTCCATAAACTTTGTCCTTCACAAAACCCCATTAAAAAAAGTCACAAGGGTCAGATCCTGGGAACTTGATAGCCATTTGGCAGGACCATCACACCTATACATATTTTAGGAAAGTGTTCGGTAAGTGATTCTCTGACAATTAAATGGCAAGGAACTGTCTAGTTGTAAGTACACATTGGGCTGCAGTTCTTATAATTGGGGTACATAAACTGTTCCAAAAGGATGAGATAATTGTTAGATGTAACAGTTGGTTCGCTAAAAAAAAAAGGGACTGATCACTTGGTCCCGCATCAAACCGCACCAAACATTGTCTTTAGGGCTGTCCCAATCATGCTCCCGAATGAAGTGAGGATTTTGAGAAGCTCAAATCCTGACATTGTGCCTGTTTACTTTGCCACTCACATGAAATGTGGTTTCATCTGAAAACATTACACGGTCCAAAAACTAATCATCATGGTCGATAGCAGCCATCATTTGTACAGCGAATTGTCATCTTGCAATTTTGTCTGTAGGCTTTAATTTTTGCACCAACTGCAATTTGTGCAGGTAAGACAAAAACGTCTCTTCAACCCCTTTTGCACGGTTGACTTGGTATCTGCAGTTCCCTTGTGTCAGCTCTAGTTGACTTTTGTGGACATCGTTCAAACGCTAGGTAAATACATTCGACAATCTCATCAGAGACTCTAGGCCGAACTCCTTTTAGCGGGAATAATACTTCCGGTTTTTTTAAACATTTTGAATCTCACATATATGGATAGTCATAATGTGGATCACTTCCTTAAGTGGTTTTGAAGTTCCTCCCCACTTGCGTAGCTGATTTGGTTTCGATAAACCACTCCCACACACTTTTCAATGGAGATGCCATCTTTACCAGCACCGCCTACAAGAAAAGAACAGTAAAAATAACTTTTTGAGTTGGTCAATAATATGGTGCAAACAGATTGCTTGAATGTCATTCAGTTTTTTTAGTTGATTTTCTAATGTGTAAAATGACTTTGTGGCCACCCTGTAGCCTAAATCAATATACCACATGAATAGTATTTCTAGTCCCATTGTGTTGATACAATATATACCCATAATTGCATGACAACTGCTCTGGAGATGATTTCTAATTTTATTGTGACACATGGAGTTCTTAGTTCCAAAAACCCTATGGATAACATCAAATTTTGTAAAAATATTAAACAGAATAGACGTAAATGAGGCTAAAATAAATAAATCGACTGAACTGATCAATAGATTAGAGGAAAGGCAAGTTCAGCTATCAAAAAATGATGAGAAAGTGGTTGACCTACCCAAAGCTATTGATAAATACAATAGGCAGTTTAATATGATAATATTTGATCTGGAGGAAACTGATAATGAATGTTTGCAGTTGGAAAAGATATTTGTATTGTTAGGATGCAGTGATATTTTTAGAAATATACAGTTCAATAGGATAGGTCAAATCACGGATAAAAACAAAAGACCACTCAAAATCTATTTTAAAACTATTCAGGCAAAATGGTCCTTTTACAAAAAATACACAGAATTAAAAAAGCAAAAAGTTATATTTGGAGCTTCTAGAGATTAGAAAAACAGGAAAAGACATGGTTATATATAAAGATAGAATTATTCCCAGGGATAAAAAGATGAGAGAAAATAAGGAAGAAAGTGAAATGTTAAATCTAGATTTGGGAGCAATAAGAAAAAAATAGCAACTAGAATCTCCTCCTGAGAAGTTTATCCTTTCTTTCACTAATGCTAATTCAGTAATTTCAAAAATATCAGAAATATTGCTATACTTGTCATTAAAAAATCCTATGATACTAACAATAACAGAATCTTGGTTAAATACTAATGTGAGTAATGAATCATTAAATACTAAAAATTATAATATTTACAGGAATGACAGGGGGACTTCTAGGGGGGGGGGG
>PXIH01S0027398.1:11874-21967 GCA_003024985.2 Euperipatoides rowelli
ATGTAGCCTACTAAATGTAAACTTATTCAAAAACTCCAATATAATAATAATTAGGTTTTTTTTATTATCATAAAAAAATATATATTAAATACTAGCAAAGATTGATTACATTTTATAATTTAAAATCAAGAAATTCCCCACCTTTTAATGATTTGCTTCAGCTTTAAGGCTACGGGTGACGTCAAAATTAGCTAGTCTATTGTGCATGCTTTGCGATTGAGCAAACCTTTCTACTACTTTACTAACCTTGTCTCAGGCTGTTTCTGGAGTAATGGGAGGTCCGGAGTTTGCTATAAATTAGCCAGTAAACTCAGAACTCCTTTAATCTTAAATTTTCAAAAATTATCTTCAGGACAGGAAAAGTCATAAGGATCCAAAAATAGCATCAAACAGAGCTGCTTTAGCAGGCCTTTGAAGAAAATGAAACATCATAGTGCTAGGATGAGTGATTGAGGAGTAGCAGCAAACCTTACGAACACAGTATATAGACATTTCTACTCTTTTATCATATACTGTAGATAAGAGGAAAAGTTTAAGCTATACTTATATAATGATCAATAACAATCAATTGAAATAGATTCATGCATACATAAGATCATACTAAAGTATAGATGCTAGGAATCAAATCGCCAAATTGAACAGAATATTAAAATAAAATTCTTTTAGGCAATCTTTCATTTTAAAAAAATGATGTCATATCAATAAAATGATAAAAGACATTTAAGTATGAAGGAATATAATAATAATTTGGATATTTAAAAAATGTGAAAAGAAATTCAAAATATGTTTGTATTGGAACAGCCTATAATTATTACAAATTAATTACTAATCAATTATTTCTTTTAAGATGATATAAAACAGATTACAAATTATAATTACAAAAATTAAATAAATACTTACAGTGTATAATTTGTGTTCCATGTATTAAAGATAAAGTGTTTAATCTCTTTGCTGGTTTAATCTTAAATTGAAGCAACTCGGGGTTTTTTTTTATTATTTTATTTTAAATGATTTTTTTTTTAAAAAATGATTTAGTAGTGTAAATTATTGATAACTAAAAGTAAAGCTTTAAGTGCACTCAAGATAATTAAATGAAAATTTTTTTTATTTAAACTCCTATTAGAGAAAATGAGCTTTAAACACTTCACTGAAAACAATATTACACAACAAAGAAAATTATAGACATAAACTACACAGTCAGTCCATTAATACTATAAATATAAAGAAGTATATGAAAATCTAAGATCATAAATTAAAACAGCTAATGTTTAGTAATTTATCATCAAACTGAAATGTAGAAATTCTAAATACTGCTAGCAAAAGATAAAATAGCCAATTGTTATTTTCATTATTATAATATTTTGCTGTTATATTCTCAGTTATATTGTATTATAATTTATTGCTTTAAAAGCGTGTTGCTTAATCTGTGGGTTGTAACCCAAATTTGGGCTGCCAAGCAATTCTGGCTAGGTCGTGTTTGAAACGATTTCATAATTAGGCTACCTACAGTTCCTTAAGATAAACAATTGTAAATTTAAAATATAGTTTTAGTTGAGAATTCAATTTGAAAATAAAACAATTGAAAACATTTATATCTATAGGCTAAACACATTTTGCATCTCATTTTTTACCTGCTCCTGCCAAATAGCACGCACAAGACATGTGGTTAATACAGATTGCTTGTTCTCCCTTTCTCTCTTCAGAATACCACTAATTTAAATTGGAAATCAGGAATTTCTACTGAATTTTTTCTGTATTTTTTTTAAGACCTGTCACATGCATGTACTTTAAAATTCACCACTAAAGAAAATGATGACAAAATAATGTCTTTATATAGTGGTAGATTAAAAAATTAACTAGATATTTACTTAAAGAGACAAATTGAAAGATCAGATGTAGAAAGAAGGTCAGCTAAAGAAGGTAGCTTAAAGAGAGTATGATCATCATTTACCTATCACACAATGAAAAATACTAAGCATGTATGCAAGTAGCCTATGTCACAAGTATTTCTTAGCTTTCAATCAGTTTATAATCAAGTGGCTATGGTGCCAACAATAAACATCCAGAGGATATGAGAGGGAAACATGCTAATCATGGAAACTTGCTAGAATCTAACATTATTGTAAAAATTGATTATCATATCCAAGAGTTTACAAACAAAATATCTCATTATTAATCTAAAACAGTACTTATCTTGATAGTACATTAACAGTATTAAAAATGAATGAACTCATTTTAGATAAGTACCCCCTTTTGAAAAATATTAAATATGAGTATTACTTATAAAACATTTTAGACAAAGCTATGGACATCGCTTTGGTAGGTCCCAAGCATGTCTGATCTACATGTGAATACCAAAATAAAGTCTACTTATCTGAATGAAAATGCTGAGACATTCTATCGCTGAATTAATAATGCATAATAGGAGGGCCAACAAGAACACCAACAAGTTCCACATCAACATGCAATGCATTATTAAAGCAAGTAAAGTAAGGGGGAATGTTGCAGGATTAGTTTAACTATATGCAAAACTTGCCTTTCCCTTTTATGCCTGTTCAGGAAATGTTCTATTTAGTAAGTTCTGGCCTTATGTGTTTTGCACACTCAACCTGTCTAATAACACCTCTGTGTTTTATACCTACCATGTACTATATTCTGACCAACCACAATTTACTTTTACTTTTAAATAATTTTGCTCAAAGTATAAGACAAAATTCTTGTAAATAGAGTTATATAATAAAGTGATGTCTTTTGACTAGTTCATTAGAAAAAGTGAATTTTGCCTATATTGTGTGCAAAACATTTAAAAATAAATTGTGGATAAATACAAACTACAACTTTACACTGTTTTTTTTTTTTTCAACTTTTAAATTTCCTTATTGCTCTAATAATTAGATAAACATAATAATAATAATAGTAAAGATATTTTGACTAGGCCTAATATGAATATGAAATACCATTTATGAAGATATACTGGATTTTAAAATCACTGTGATACATTCAGACCATCCCATGATTATTTCTTTTCAATTTTTAAAATAAATATGACAACTTTTACATTTTATTTTTATCTCTGCTATAGGCCTGAAGTACTTTTATTTAAAAAATATAGTTGCTAACATTATTTATTTATTAGATTACAATGTTACAATAATTGGAGTAGAGGACTCTGACTTCAGAGTAAAGCATCAGTATACAGCAGTATCGCTTTTTAATTTTTTTTTTTTTTTTATGGTATCACTATAATTTGGGATTTACACAACTCTATCAATAAATGAATTAAAACATATAATTTTACAACTTACCAGATCATTNTTTTCTTGAACCAGTTGTTTATTTCCATCTCCAAGATTCTGGATTTGAATCCTTAATTCCTCTGGTGTCATCTCAGTCAGGTCATCCTGAAGATAATAAAAGTGCATAAATTAAGTTTAATATTATATTAATAGGTATTGTAATTAAGCAAATTTGGTAGACAATTATTTTGTTTGTATGGTAAATGATATGTTATATAAGAGACATTCAGAAGTTAACATGACTAACTCCATTTTGAATGAAACTGAGATATTTAGATTTTACAGTGAATGCATACATTTGATTCTATGATGTAGTAATGGAAAGAGGTGCATTGATACCAGACAGAAGGCACCTAATAAACAGTTTTAAATGACACTAGTATTTATTAATTAATATGCTACAGGTATTACTGTCATAACGTGGACATAAATCTATAAATACGTATCAAAAGCAGCCGATTGTGCTATTGTATGTTTATCACTTCTGTCTTATGATTAACAGATTAGCTTATTACTAAATATATTAACTTGTTGAACATGGTTTATTGTAGAATATAATACTTGTTCTTTTATACATTCATATTATTATTGTAAATGAATATTGAGTTTCCTTGTTATTAATAATGACAATCTATATGTTTTAGTACTTAACAAAAAATGCTATCAATAGTAGTGAATGAACAACAATATGGAGGAACCAACGGTCTCTCTAGCCTTCATACAGAAATAGTGAAGTACCAAGCAGAGGTATATATTTTGCATATTGAAAATTATAAAGCACCGTCAATGAAACAGTACAAGATTCTTTATACTCTTAAATTATTTAACAAATACATTATATTCTTTCCTGTTAACTACATTGATTCCTTTCACTCTGACCCTTTTATCTTGTTACCGTACTTGTGTTTCTCTTGCACTCTCATAATAGCAATTGAAGTCGGAAAGAAGTTTGTAAAATCATGTTTGTGACAAATATTTTGTATACTTCAATGATTATCACAAAATGTAAAAAAAATGTTGCATATAGCCTACAGTATATTAAATCATTCACTATTATTTTTATGAAATTCAAACTATAATCAAATTATTTTTGATACTGTTCACTTACTTTACAATTAAAATATGATTTATTCATACAGTCAATTCAACTGCAATTCCCATTTGGAATTCAAATATCAAACTGATAATCATACTTTGAATGAAGTCTGGAAGGTCAATTGATTTAACTGTTTAGCAGTCCTTTACAGTCTGCACTCCATGTATTTTTCCTTTCCATGTATATCTTGTGTTTCAGAGATCTACCTCTTTACCAGCACCACAAGTAACACAACCAGTGGTGCAGTCCTTTTCAAAATGTACCAAGACACCAAAATACTATATCAAGATGTGGAAAGGGGTTGAAATTTCAGCTGGGGGGAGTAGAGTGATAAAATTCATTCAATGGGGTACAAGGTCAGAGTCTCAGGAAGCAAATGATTATTAATGAATTTTAAAGTATTATGTGCTCTTTTGTTATGTGTAATTACAGCATTTTATAAGATTTAAAAACGTTGACAGGCGACACTATTCATCAATTTAACAACCTGTAAGAGTATTTTGATTTCAGAGTTGTTTATTTATTATTAATTACAAGTGACCTTTTATCCTTTAAAATAATAACTTTTTTAAAATATAAAAAGTACTAGGGCTGTGCCCTGGCCCTACTGTTACAACATAAAAATAAATTTACATAGCACAACCACGGAGAATATAAAACAATATGACTTAAATAATTAATTATCAACACTGTCAATTCATACAAAATTATTATAGTTAATTCTAAACAATAAATTATTAAATCTCAACATTAATATTATTATTATGTAGAATCCAGTTGATAGTATTTGAAACTTCAATAAAGTTGGACTTCTAGGAAAATTTAGAATAGCATATTATGTGAATCATCTGATCATTGTCCAGAAAAATTCATTTTCCTTAACCTTTATTTAAATGTGAACACATCCTTATTTTGAGAAAATGATGTGAATGAATAGGAGTATCATATTGATCTTTAACTATCTTCTGATCCAATTGTTTTATATTTTGATTTTAATAAAATGTCTTTTATCTAAAAAGGAATGGGCTGTTAATCAGTTATCCTGAATGGAATATAATATGACAAATACTTCCCTCTATTATATTCTCTAATAACTAATCCTAAGAAAAATACTGTTTCTTCCTATATTCTAATCCAGGGGTCATCAAACTTTTTTTTACCTACCGCCCACTTTTGTATGTTTGTTGATCAAAAAATTTTGTTACCGCCCACTTGTAATACATTTTTTTAATAGGCTATATACAGAGTATATAAATAGTAGCCTATATATACTTTGTGTATATTTTATATAGGGATAATTTAAATTAAATGAATTTCTGCATCTCCATTTATAGAGCTTAGTGCGTTAGCTGTTTAAATTGGAAAAAAAAAAGTTATAACTTACGTGCAAACAATAAAGTTTATGAAATTGGAAGCTGTTGATTAGTAATAGATTCGATGAAACCCGTTTTCCGATACTCTGGTAAAGTTAAATAGCCACGAGTGTATTTCAAATTCAAATTCTTGTTTTTGAAACATCATACATGGGTTCACAACAATGACTTTATGTGGAAGCATGCTTACTTTCACAAATCTAACTATGTAGTCTGTAGTGCAAAACTGTAGGCAAACTAGTGTGTGTGTGTGTGTGTGTGTGTGCAACATCAGCGCAATTCACATTAATGGAAATAACAATAACATACAGTATTTCTGAAGCTGATAAATTTTAAATAATAAATTAAAATTTTGACATTTATAAAAGTGGAAATTAAAAGTAATTAAATAAATCAAGTGAGATTGTCAGCACCAGTATTATGACAAACTTTTGTTACAAATGGACAAAAATCCCCTCCGCCCACCATAATAGCTGAATCGCTCACTAGACAAAAAATCATACTGCACACCAATAAAGCTGAATCGCCCACTAGTGGGCGGTAGGGACCAGGTTGACGACCACTGTTCTAATCAAAGCCCAAACAATAAAACAATAATAGCCTAATTGTTTCTTATATTTTAATCTAAGCCTGAAAAATAGTCTGAAACGCACTAATCAATACATCCATCAAATTAATAACTCAAAGAAGAATATTCTCCATTAAAAAATGTGTCAACTGTTTGAATACTACTACTACTAAAAATAATAACAGTACTCCAATAATAATAACACAAGTACATACAGTACATTTATATTTTCTGTTTTTTTTCTTAAATATCGTCTGCTTGTATAATACAGTATAAGAAAAGTATCAATCATACACTGTTGAAAAAGTCGGGAAAACTGTGTTTTATATAAGATAATTAAAAAACAATTACATCCTAAATTGATAAGATTGATTTCATTTTTATTAAAATCTTTTATTTTAGCCTACTTCTTTTTTAATACCAAACCTATAACTAAAATATTTATACATAATTATTACTAATAATTTCCCACTTAAAGTGGAGTCTGTTTTAATTATAGCTATAACACATTTTCTAAAAAGATTGTAATAAAATTAGCAAATTCAACTGAAGCCAACACAACTATTGTTAAACATTAAAAACACAAAGCATGATTAGATTTGCCACTTTATTTGTGTCCATAATGTAACTTAAAATCTAAGAATGGAATTCATACATCATGATATCAGCTTGGTACATTAATAAAAAAAAAAAGATTTGTTAAAGGTGTATTCTATTAAAAAACAAAATATATACAGAAGCAGTATTACTTTAATAACTAGAAAATATGCACCATGTTTTTATGATTAGCAGGGCTTTTGGTGATTGGGGCATAATTTTTAATGACTTCATTGAGTGAATTGTTTAGATTTGGTGATATTACCTAAATGAACGGCCATGTGTGATTTGCATTTTTTCAGCAAACAATGACCTCCTTTGAAGATATAGTTGATTAAGTTGATTAGAATAATGATGAGAAACACCTTTATGGCTACATCTTTTGAGATTGAGAGTTTGCTGAGCTGGGCTTTGATTTCCATATTTGCCTAATTTAAACTAATCCAACAATGAAGATTTCATTTGTATTTTTTTTTATAACTCTATTCATTTAATTGTGTTATTCTTTTAATTTTAAGTAATATGAGACAATATATAAAAAGGTCCATATTCATCGGGACTAGAACCTTTATCAAATTTATATACTTTTATTATTATAGGCCTAATGGTTTAACTATGTATTGCAAATAAACATTATAATAATAATAATAATATCCATGACCAAACCATATCTCAACCATGGATAAAGTGTATGAAATGGGTCTAAAATTAAAAGGTAATGATGAGAGGGAATAATACCTAATAAGTCGTATTTCTTTTAATACCACATTACTCAAAACTATGATTTAATAGTTATACACAGTCTTTACATTTTTTCAGAACTCACTTTAATTAATAAGAAATGGTTTTTATTTCTATATTCTTGAAGAAATTGTATACCAAAGAAGATCCCTTTTATGTTAATCAGACCAAATAGTTTGACATCACATTATCCAGAATGATCTGAAAAATTGTTACTTTAGTTACAAGTTTGTTAGTAAATAAACTTTATATTGATCTGAAACTCCATCATTTTTTCCCCCAGACAGTAATAATACTGTCAATTTAATGAAAATTGTATAAGTAATAGACAGTCTGCCATTTTAAACGTTCTCATTTCCTTCAATTGACTTCTTTCTATTATTTGAATAACATTTCATTGAAATTGAAAAAAAAAAAACCTTTCAACTTTTTCATTGTCTAGTACAAACATATACAGTATATATACACATACATACTGTACATTACAAAGCATATATAGACCGCATATACATAGACACAATATATATTGTGTACATACATAAACATGATACCAGTATGCAAATATATACGATATAAAGTGTTAGAAAAATTTATATAAATTAATAATGTTAAGTAACAAGCTAATGCCCAAAATCAAAGGGACAAGTCTTTTTAACATAAGAGTCTAAATAATCTTAAACTCATTAAAAGCTCTATCAATAACATGATAGGTATATTGTTCCATAAATTTATACTTCGTCCTAAAATAGAATTACATAAGTGTTTGTTCCCTTTGTTTAAGATAGTTACAGAGAATTTGTGTGATCTCTTATTACTTCTGTTATTTAATTTAAATAGGCCATTTTTATTTTTATTTATAATAATTTCCTTAAATATGATTGTTAGGTCATTGTTAATTATGCGTTGTGTTGGAGAGAGGAGGTTAATCTTTAGTAATCTGTCTAACTTTCTAAATGTTTTTTCTAATTTGATTTTATCAGATTTTTTATGAAATTGATATATTGAAGATCCATAGTCAATTATCGGTTGTATAGGAATTAGTATTTATATATTTAATGTTATTTTTAATGAAACCAAATTTTCTGTTTATATTATTGCACATATTATTGCGATTACTGAAGTTGTAATCTTCATCAAAAACGATACCAAGATCTTTATGGTGATTTACCGTTTTTAATTTTTCCCCATCCAGATAGTAAGGGTTTCTTTTATTATTTTTATCTATATGTAAAACAGTTGTTCTTTCAAGGTTATTATTAATCTTTTTGATCTACAAGATAATAATTGATCTAAGTCTTTTTGTAATAAAATACAATTATCATTGTTAGGTATATCTCTATATAGTATAATATCATCTGCATAGATTAACATGTGATTCGGGTGCAAAAGAGCAATATCTTTCATTATTAGATTAAACATATAAGTTGACATGGCATCACCCTGAGGAATGCCAGTATTAATCTTAGAATATTTAGACCTGTATCCATTTATGTTAACAGCTACATATCTTTCTTTTAAATAATTCATTATCAAATCATTAATGTAGTTAGGATAATCATTTACTGATAAGTCATTTATTATTACTGAATGGTCAATAGTAACATAGGCTGATTTCATATCAATAAACACTATGTCTGTTAGAATGTTATTGTTTAAATTATGTATTATATCAAAGTGGAATTTTCTTAAATTAATAATTGTAGCTTTATTTCTTATGTATCCATGTAGGTTATCGGGAAAAGGTTCATGTAATATATTATGTAATCTAAGTCTATTAAGAACAATTCTTTCCATAATCTTAGATAAGTTTGATAATATTGTTATAGGATGATAATTGGAGATTTCTTTTCTATTTCCTTTTTTGTGAATGGAGTAATTAATCCTAATTTCAAGAAATTTGGAAAAATACTTGTAACAAATTATATATTGGTGATTCTAGTAATGAAGTTGGAGAAAAATGGACATTTTTAATGATAGAATAAGATAAATTATCCAAAGAAGAGGTCAATGAATTTTTTAGTATTTTGATATTATTATTAACGTCTTGCATATTAGTGAACCATATTGGATCGTTATTACTTGAAATAAATTTTCTTTGGAGTGAATTAAGAGAATTACGATGAGTAAAATGGTCCAAAAATATTAAATTTATTTCAGAGTCATCAGAATAATCTATGTTATCTAATGTTATGGTATGAATGTTATTTCTATTTTTATTTCTTTTATTTAATGCAATAAAAATATTTTCTCTATTATTCTTTTTATTTTTTAACAGATTAATTTCAAAATATCTTCTAGAGTTCCTGATCAAATAATTAATTTCATTTTGGATAACTTTATATTTTTGGTAATTATAATTATGATGTAATAAACAAATGCAGAATTAAAAATAAATTATTTCAGATATACCAAAAAAAAAAAG
>PXIH01S0027418.1:5133-15375 GCA_003024985.2 Euperipatoides rowelli
ATCATGCACAATTTGAACATTTTAAAAATAGCTAGTTTGCGTGAAAAATAAATCGGATCGTCGGTATCATGGACATTTTTAAATCGCTAAAATATAGCTAGTTTTAGTATGTCACGTTTATAGTAAAACTCACCAGGTGGTATCTAACAGCAATGGCGATATACGACTATTTACGAGGCTGTTTTTGCTAAAACGAGCGCGAACCAGACAATGAAGCGTTTTTCCATATCCCAAAATGAAGGTAATTGTCTAATCTGTTAAAAAAAAATTATCAAAATTCCTTAAGGTTTCCTGGCTATAAAAGTGTAACGTCCCTTAAAAAATCTGTTTGTTGGAATTTGATTTTCTTTATACGGTATATTAAAATTCCTAAATAAAAAAATAGAAGTTTTTGTCATATTATTTTGCATAAATGTGAGACTTGGATCCGATTCATTCTGCAAACAGTAAAAAAAATATTAGCAATATGCGGCCGACTAAGATCTAGACGCAGCCTAAAAACTACCCCACATTTGATAATTAATATTAAGTATTTATATAAAGTTATATCTAAATGCATTTTATAATAAAAAACTATTCCGCATTTAGGATGAGTATTGCAAAATCGTTCCACAGTGAACGTGTTAAAATAAAAAGAATTTTCAAAGTCATATTATCGATCTTCACCTATATTTTAACATAGTGTTGATGGCGCTATTCTAATTTTGGCTAGAGTTAGTATAAGAATGGCTGACTTTTAAAATACTTCTAATTATTATTTATAATGCTTATTATCTAAAGAGAAAAGAAAAGATGTGCAATTTGATTAAAAAAAATTGAGTTTCTACCTTATCTGACGCTATCCAATAAATGAAGCCTATATTAAATCTTGCAGATCTGACAGATTTTTTTAGCTATCAAACGATGGATGACTATTGGATAGTTTTATATATCACATGATGTTTTAACTATACATTTAAATATATTTTATTGCCATTCCATTCACATGTCAAGATCCCACCATAAAATACTAGTCATCAGTGGTACTAGATTTACAAAATAAGTAATTTCTAAATGTTTCTTCATTGTTATTGTCTGAAATATGTTTATATAACATTCCAAAGCATTAAAATTGTTAATTTTTTTTTTTACTTTGATGTTTAATCCACCCTACCATCACTGACAACTGTAGTTTTTTAGGGCAGGATTTGATGTATGAATGTAAACATAGATAAAACATGTGATTTGTCATTCTTCCCTCCCCTATTCTTATGGGGGGGGGGGGGAACAAGATTTATTTAAAATGACAAATACAAATCTATAAAAAAAATTCATAAAATTATATAACAAAAGAAATAGTACATGCCAATATACTGTATATCATATGCATCATAAATATTTGTATATAAAATGTTTACTGTTTATGCTAGGTAAAGAAAGAATTTTAAGGATATTGCTTTTATAATTTTTGTGAATCTAAAAAAAAAAAAAATCAATTCTTGTCAATGCTAAAAATATGTAATATTTAGCATCCTAAAACCAGAAAGCTCTAAACTAAAATCTTCAAAATTTAAACAATATATCAAAAATCATTCAATAAGTTTTAGTGATTTAATTATCATTTCAAAATGTTTTTATTCAGACTTTTTTTATTTTTAATTATACACATGAAAATAAACTTTGAATTTTCAAGTAAATTTGACATTATTGTTCAATTTAGTTCTATTTTAAAAGTTGAGCTAATTTTTTAAAAAAAAAAAAAAAAACTTTTTACACGATCCTATAATACCACATAGTGATAAAAATCAACATTATCTAGACATTGAGAATGTGAATATACAGTATATGAATAAAAACACAAGATGTCTTTTGCAAAAAAATTGAAATACATTTTTTTTTTTTTTGCATTTCGGGTGTATAAAGTTCTATTTAAAGCCTATTGTCAATACTATTTTTCAACTTTACCAATTTAGTTTTATTTTGCTAAAATTGTACGTTCATCAAATTTTCTTATTTCATTTAAAAAAAGGTATTAAAATGTAAGTTTTATATAATGTTAGAGAAAAACGAACACATCATCTTAAACAGAAATTAAAGCAAACAGCTGGTGTTTGCTTTGATTTCTGTTTAACATGATGTCATAGATGACATCATCAGTATTTTCTAACATTGTATAAAAATTAGATTTTTACATCTTTTTAAATGAAATAAGAAAATTTAACAAAGTTGAAAATAGCATTTCCCTTTAAGCAAAAACAAAAACATTATTGAATGTTTTATAGAATTACTTTGCTTTGAAACATTTATAGAATTTTTCAAAAACACAGGTGGTACCGCTTTTCGTTACCGTACTACAGAGGTCATATATATTTTTTGAACCCTCCCCCAAAACAAAACCTATGCAATTTAAATAGCTTGTACACACTATAAGTTGAAACAATATTTGTATATCAGTAAAATTTATATTTTATTAGGTAATGCCAGAAAATGAATTATTTTTAATATAATAATTGTTAAAAGAGAATTAGAACTTTAAATGTCAATTTATTTTTCAAAAGTTTAAAGAAGAATACTGTTTATAACAATGATTAGAAAGCCATTTTTTATACCTTTCTTCACAAAAAATGGACAATTGTGCGTAAATTTCCATTTTCTTCTTCAAATGGAAAAAATAAACTTATGAAAATGGAAAAGAAAAATATTAGATATTTTTCTTATTTCTATTTAAATTAAAGTATTAAAAAAAACCTGAAGTAATGTATCACATGACTAATTTAATCGTGACATACTATTTGTACAAGCAAGGTATCAATACCAACAATGACCAAGAGATCTTGTACAAAGCTGTTATATATATATAGATATACAGTATATATAGAGGTTGAATTCACTCTTTGTTTGAAATTATTTCTATCGGTAGTTTAGTAGTCAAAGATTCTGAGGACGGAGTATTAGGAGACTCTGCTATGCCAGAATCAGGCGTCTCAGCATTCAGCTCCATGACCATTTCAGAATGAACATCATTATGATCACAATGTTCTAAAATCTGTAGAGTTGAAAGATTTGAAGAAGGCAGAGGTTTGTAATTTAGAAAAGGATTGTCCATAGAGTCTGTAGTAGATAATTTTATTTCATCAGTGGCACCAAGGCTAATTTCTTCTCGACATTCTTGATTGTTATTTTCTGAAAGCAACAAACTATTAGAAACTGCTTCTTTGACCTGTGAGTTATTGACTGGTATTTTTCCTTCTTGGTCTGAAGGTACTGGGACATTTTCAGATAGTTTTTCTACTTTGTCGGTAGTAATGCAGATAATTTTATCTGGTTTTTCTCTGTCAGAAATAATTGGGAGACGTTCATCTAATTTTTCTTCAGGTGACAAACTATCAGAAACAACTTCTATACCTGAGTTATTAACAGCTATTTTTCCAGCTTCGTCAGAAGTAACTGGGACAATTTTAGCTAGTTCAATTGTTTTATCTTGTTTTGTTTCTTTGTCAAAAATAATTGGAAGATTTCCATCCAATATTTCATTAGTAGAAGTAATTTGGACAATTTCATCCAATTTCCCAGTTTTGTCCGAAATAATTTCAACATCATCTTGCTTTCCTGTTTGATTGGAAATAATTGTGAGATGACTTTCACCCAGTTTGTCATCAATGTTCGAAGAAATTTGGACAATTTCATCCTGTTTCCCTGCTTTGTCATATGCTGTTTGGATGACTTCACTTGATTTCCCTACTTTGTCTGAAATAATTTGGACTGCTTCTTCCGGATTCCCTGATTGGTTTAAATTAATTTGAACAGATGAAAAGTTGGTAACTTCTCGATTAAATAAAGGACAAGACATATTTTGTAAAGATTTTTGAACATCTTGAAGATCAATCAAAAGTTTATCACATCCTTTTTGATTCTTATTGAGTGGATGCTTTAAATTAGTCTGTATACTATCCACAGAATTATCCTGATTAGTAGGATGACCTAAACAAGTTCCAACACCTTCTTTCCTACTTTCAATATTACAAGAATGTAGTGAAGTAGTTTCAAGACCTTCTTTCATATCATGCCGACAAAGAGAATGGCTGCCAAGTGTTTGAATATTTACTTTTTCATCACTTTTATTCCCTGCATCAGTTGTAGATTCTAAACTACACGATGTAGCTGCTAATATTTCTTTGGTTGCTTTTACTACAGCTTTAAGTTTTTCTACTTCGGAAGCTGCCTGAGACAATTCTGAAGACAGAATTAATTTCCCGAGATTATTCTCAGAAAGACAAGAAGACACATTACCATGAAGAGCTGCATTTAAATTCATAGCAAGTTTCATAGATAAGTCTGTTTTTTCAACAGAAGATTCCCTTTCAGGAGGTATACTACTTTCCAATTCTTTGTTTGTGTCAACCATACTTCCTGATTCTCCTGCAAAGAAAAAAAATGAAAGAAACATAACATTTTATAATTATTACTACTCCTTTATATGCATTTACTAGAATACAAATATTAAGCAATACAAAGTAAATGATAGAGAATCCCTAGCATTAGGAAATGAATTTTATTACAAAATTAAAACTAATCCTTGTTACTGAAAAGTTAATAAATAGGCTAAC
The DNA here is from genome assembly GCA_003024985.2 of Euperipatoides rowelli. Lineage (NCBI taxonomy): Eukaryota > Metazoa > Onychophora > Udeonychophora > Euonychophora > Peripatopsidae > Euperipatoides > Euperipatoides rowelli. The sequence continues at coordinate 9,720 of PXIH01S0027418.1, forward strand.
TCAAGACATACATAGAACTGGTTTTCATTCAATTGACCAGTGGTCACCAACAAATGAACGTTAATATTAATTTTCAATCAAAAGTATTATGTGTCAACCAAGATTTTAGAAGAATTCAACAGGCAAAGGAAAGTGGATTGAATGAGTCAAAATGGCTAACATTTTTTTCTTTCTGCTCACCTGACACAAACCATTTCTTGTTCAGTTCAATACTCAACAAATTAGAATATTTAACAGGATCAAAGCAACGTGTCAACAGCTGAGGATTATCATAAAGTTTGTAAGAGCATATGCACCAACAGGGTTTTCAGCCAAGTATAGTGTTTTAAATTTTATATAAATAATAATAATAATTTATAAATTAGCCAGCCGCATATGTTCTCTGGCTAAATTTATAAATATTATAACATGCACGAGAAAAGAAGCTTCATATAAAAATAATAATATAGGTTGAAAAAGTGCTTCATGCCAACATTTTCCATTATATAAAAAAAAATATTTCCCATTATAGTTTTTTAAAAAGTCCATATGGAAGAAATATGGACTTTTTTTCTTTCACTAAAATAATAATGCTTATTTGGGCATGTTTCTTTGGTAGGCCCATCTCTAATTCATTTGATATTTAATGTTCTATGCAAATGATATACTGTAGGTATATCATTTACAATGCTGTTTAAATAATTTAGACTTCTGTAAGACACTCAGGCTATATTGAAACTTTGAGGATTGCTTGATGCATTAAGACCCACATCGGTAATTGTAATTACAAAGTTTGAGCACTCATATATAATTGTGTGTTATCAGTATGAGAAAATATCAGCGGTGCAGTACGGTGGCAATAATCGTAAACTGGACTGAAAATAAACGTTCTAGATGTAAGATTTTATTTTTTTATTCTGTGTACTGTATTTATTTTTCAAGGACAATAATATTCATATTTTTATTATTTATATACAGTAAGTAAGAATGGAAGGAATGATGATTAATTAATGTTAATAAATTAAATTTTGTAAAAAAAAAAAATTCATTCCACCCAAACTAGGAGTTGAATTTGGATCTCCTACATTCGAGCAGTTACACTTACAGAAGTTTTTTTTTCTCTGACAAAGTTTAATTTATTTGTACTCAGCATATTGCTGTATATTAGTCTAATTTGAAGCTTGTTAACATTTAACAAAGTATTGTTCTTATGCAAAAATTAAACTGCAAAACTATGTCTATACAGTATAGAGTTTTACAGTAAAGTATATAGAGAGACACTGCATAGAGGTAGGCAGAAGAGATATACTTCTTACAGAGGTTTACAATATAAAGAGAAATACTGCATACAGGGTTTATAGTAGCGTATACAGATACTGCATAGTTAAAGAATAGTTAATGCATACAGAGGTATACAATATAAAGAGAAATACTGCATACAGAAGTTTATAGTAGCCTATAGAGAGATGCTGCATGCAAGATATCCAAAAAAATATGTTGGAGCCAGAACTGCCTGAAACCATATTTTTCTGGAGCCAGAATTTTTGAGGTGAAAAATACTTCAGACATTTCCTCAGTCCATCAGCATTATTTTTTTTCCTTTTCTTGTATTAAAATTGCACTACAAATGTGAAGAAAAAAAATTCTTCTGATATCCAATTTAAAGTTTTTGTTCATGTTTAAAAAAAAAATTGATTTATAAATAAAACATTTTTTTTTTAAAAATACAAAGTAACTAAATAAAAAAATAGATTAATTTTTTAATTTGTCCTGGAACCAGAACAAAGCTAGGAAATTAAAAATGAGTTGTTTTTTTTATTTAAAGTTTTTTTATTTTATTTTTCATGTTTAATTTCCAGGATTCCCACATTGTTTTGATTGAGCTTCATCCAATTCTTTTTGTAATCTGTTTGTAAAAACTACGTGAAAATTTTATACAAGACTGGTAATAAAGCTGACAAGTGTGTAATTCTTTAGAATATCTTTATTATGAGCATTAACAACTATTTCAACTAATGGTACTGTATATGTCTGTTAGTTTTAATTGTAATTATATACAGTAAATAATATAGCATTGATTATTAAAAAGAACAATGCATAATTATGGATAAGGAACTAAAGGTGTACGAAATTCCTTTCCGGCAGAAATTCAGGATTTACAGTAAGTTTGGTTCTGGATCCGGCCAGAACTGACAAGTTCCGGACAAAGCCTTAGCTGGAATTTTCCACTATTTCATCTTTACCAAAAGACTCATCAGATGGCTTAGACAATGATATTTATCATTGTCTGGCAAACATTATATTTTTTAATTTTATTTGTGGTAATATAACATTTAAGTTTGAGCAAAATTTATTAAAAATTTCTAATCTAATAATTTTTTTTTACATTTTACACAATATGATAAAAATTATAACAAAACTTGAAAATTAATAGAAGAAACTATTTTATAATTCTTATTCTTATTGTAATTAATACAAAAACAATATATTTTTTCATCAATCTTTAAATTTTGAGTTGTTAAATAATTGAAATTTATCTGTAATAGGGTAGGCTACTTGCAAAAATAGAAAAGAATATAAAGTTTATTATGTTAATTTCATTTATATAGTAGTAGACTATGGTATTTTTAAAAGAAAAATTCCGGTTCTGGTCGGAATTTTAAGTCAAATCTGGCTAGTTCTGGCTGGAATTAAAAATTCCAGTTCCGGTACATCCCTAGAATTAATTTAAGCATATAATTAGCATGTTCATCGATAACTAATTTTATTAATTATTTGCACTTAATCCGTTCGTCATCGCGTTTAGAAAATCTTGTGTGTTTCGTTTCAAACTTTTTAATCTTGCTCAAGAGGTGCGTTCTTTCCTGAGATTTGTTTTTCAAAATGGCGACTAAAAAAATTATCATTAATTATTAATTTGTATGTAAAAAATGAGTGTTGATATATTTTTCTTATTTATCAGCTGCAATCTGGGGAGAGAACATCATATATGAATATTCCTTATAGAAGTGCTGGAATTATTACTTTTAATATTTGTGGAAGGCTAACCTATGATCAGGTATAAATAATGTAATGAAACAAACAAACAAAAAATCTGACAAACATGCTTAATGTTTATCTATCCAAGCTGTTCCTTCAATTGTGTGAGCTGGTGCATCTGACTGTCCTCTATAAGACAAAACAATGTGCATCCAGGTCTTTTTCCATTGAGCTAGAACTGGACTATCAAAAATACTACAATAGAAATTGTATAGCTTGACCCAAAACTTGCCAGTACACACATTTTCAGCTCTTCAAATAAAGAGAAAAAAATAACACTTCAAATTTCTCCTTTAGAGAAAAATAAATGCATTTGGTAGACTAGTTGAATTATTAAAATACCTACAAATTGTAACAGAAGAGAAAGTAAATCAATAATAGCAGAGGAATCCATGCATTATACAAAGATTTCAATCTAAAATCATTTATTTACATTACTTGTGTACTGCAAAAATTGTATGTTATGTAAGGGCCTAAAAATACATTTGTCAAAATTTCGGCTGTATGTTATACAGAAGTGGAAGATATTACAGGAAATTAGTATGTATCAAAAATAAAAACAAATAACTCAGTTTTTAAAAGCAGGAAAATCTATCGTTAATAATGATGTGGGGGGTCTTGGGGGTCATCTCCCAGTGGGATATGGGAAATCCTCTCCCCCCCCCCCCCTCTCAAATAAAAAAATAATAAGAATTAACATTGAAATACGTAATGACAATAGGATATATTTCCTATCACTATCATGTCTAGCATCAGTTCCCACAGAAAAGGGTCCATTTTTTACATGACTTTATCTAAATATAGATAATTATTTATTTCTAAGCAAAGACATTTGGCATTTTCAGTAAAGTCTAAAACTAGAGATTCAATTTTCTCATAAAATGCAAACATTTACATGCTTTACCCTTAGTTGGTGACGTGCATATGAGAATAGGTGATGTCGGGTGTCACGGACCTACTGTATGTCATTTTTGTAGGGCCTATTTTCCCCCCAACAATAATATGCTTTTAATAATTAGTTTAAACAATAAAAAACACAACATTAAGAAAAATTAAAACATCTTAAACATATTGTAAGAAAGCTCTTCTAATAGGTGCTGCACAAAATCAGCAAATCAAGGATCATTACCTCACATAAGAATTGTGCAAACATATTGTAAGGAAGCTCATCTAATAGGTGTTGCACAAAATCAGCAAATCACAGAGTTGTTAGGGCTTCTGAAATACGGTCGCCTGGTCGCCAAATGCGACTAAAAATTCCTATTGGGCGACTAAAAATATTTTAATACGTCATAGCGGCGACTAGCAACTACGCTATCTTCTTTTGGACCAAATCACTTTTTTTTTTAGAAAGTTTAATTGCAATTTCTGGAATATACTGTAAATGTTTATGAGGAGGTCGAAGCCATATTAATTTTTTTGATAATAACTCATATCAAGTTTAATAATCATTTCTTAATAATAAACTTTATTTAAAAAAAAAAAAACGAATACGAAACTATCATCTCAATAAGTCCATATTCAACCAATGTGACAATTAATAATATTGAGCAAACCATCATTGTCAACACAACAGTTTTGTTTAGTTTGAAAGTGAAGCAAGTGGAAACAATGTCTCTTTTTAATTATTTTCCTAAAAAACTCGAGCCCACTAACGTAATAATCCTGTAGCTGAAGAAAAAATATGTGCGGATAAATCTATGAGCAAAGAAACACTGGTACCCCTTCGAAAATTTTGAAACGCTTGGACAGCCATCTATCCTTGGTTTTTTTTATAATAATGAAACAAACATAATGTCCTGTATAATTTGCAATCAATTTCCTGCAATTTGGGATAAAACATCTGGTTTGGTAAAAGGGACTAATAATTTTAAATTAGAAACTCTTCGCTTTCACGATAAAAGTAAGGCTCACAACAACTGCGTCCTTGCTGAACGTTCAAAGAATGAACCCGAGAATCGTCCAATAGAAAAATATTTTTCAAAAATTAAGGATATTATGCTAAAAAATTAATTAATGCTCTTTAATACAGCTTATATTATTGCAAAGGAAAGGACAAGATTACGAGTTCTTATGCCGTCTTCAAGTTAAAAATGGTCTTGATTTAGGTGAGTAAAATTTAATTAATGACGTAATCACTATTCATACTTTCTAACATTGTATAAAACTAAGATTTAACATCTTTTTAAGAGAAATAAGAAAATTTTATGAAATAAACATACATTTATTTGACAAAATAAAACTTAATTGACAAAGAAGTCTTTATTGTATAGGCTTAGTTTTTAGATAACTTAAAGGCCAATTTCAGAAGCCCTGGTTGTGCAAACATATTGTAAGAAAGCTCATCTAATACTGTGCTGCACAAAATCATTACCTCACATAGAGTTGTTCAAACATATTGTAAGGAAGTTCATCTATTAGGTGCTGCACAAAATCAACAAATCAAGGATCATTACCCACATATAGTCAGTGTTAGGCAGTAACGAAGTAAAAGTAACGAAGTACTGTACTTAAGTAAATGTAGCAATACTACTTAGATTAACAAAGTAGTTTCCGTTTACAAAACTTTTACTTGTAACAAAGTAGTCATTTCAATTTTTAATTACTTTTACTTCGTTACATTTAAAAAATACTTTTC
>PXIH01S0027441.1:8140-19448 GCA_003024985.2 Euperipatoides rowelli
AGACAAATATTAAAGGAAATTATCCAAGACAAATATAACAACAAATTATATGCCTAACAAGGCATATAATTTGTTGTTAATTGTGAAAAATTTAAAGAATTAATGGAATTAGAGAATAAATACAAAGGTATATATGATTTTCTAGCCCATGCTGGAAGTGCGCAATTTCTAGAACAGGAAACTTCTAACAATTCTAGAAAAAGAGTTGCGCCGGATACATGTGATGGCGACATCCGTTCCGGCAAATGATCATAAAAGTAGAATTATGCCAAAGAAGGGTAAAAAAACAAATAATAGTAAATACACTCCAAAAATAAAAACATTAATATTAATCTAATAACATTAAATGTGTTAGGACTTAACAATATAGATAAGCAACGCAAATTATTGTCGTATTTAGAAAATCACAAATGTAATATAGCATGCATTCAGGAAACAAAAATNGGAAAAATGTCAATACAAAATGATAACTGGGAATTTTTTATGTCTGGCAGGGGTAGAAATAAAAGGTGTGGGGTTGCAGTATTAGTTAAAAAAACAGTGTTTTTAAAAATATTAAAATTATTGAGGAGTTTAATATTAGTGATGGGAATATCGTAGCAATTGAACTAGAAATTGATAAAATAAAATGTATTATTGTTTCATTGTACCTGCCTTCTAAGCCAAATAAAAATAGACAAATATTGATTTTCAAATTAAGAGCATTACTGAATAAATTTAATAAAATTCCACTTTTCTTGTTAGGGGATAGAAATACGGATTCGAACGTAGGTACACATAGATATTTCCAGGATGCAATAGATGAAAATGGTCTGGCGATCTTTGGACCAGACTCAAGGTTAATACGCATGGTCCAACGTTCTGTCGAAGTCAAAATCGTATTGACAGATTATTTGTGCCGATAGGCCATCAATTGATTACATTCAGAGCAATAAAACGTGTGGACTTTCCGTTTTCAGATCATTGTTCACTATCGGCCAAGATAGAGTTCGGTGGAGATAAGGCGGCTAGGATTCCAATCTGGAAGTGCCCCATTGATTTATTAGAAGCTAAATATATGCAAGATCGAATAAAAAAATTTATTGACGAATCATTTGGAAACGGCGAAGATAATATGACTGAGAAGTGGGAATGGTTCAAACAAACATTGCCTGATGAAATTGAGCAGATTAAAAGAATGATGAAGCATGATATTAGAGTAGTTAAACCTAGCAGGAAAAAAATAGGCAAAATGAATTTATGAAAGATATAGAATTTACATNGAACGAAATGATAGAGGGAATTGAATGCTGTTTCCTGAAAGGGAAAAATAGTCCAAAAGATGTGTGGAGAATTAGTATGGAGTTGAGACATGGAATGATCAAAAAGGGTAGAATGTTTTGGAATAAGGTGAGAAGAATAATAAGCAATAAAGGGAAATCATCATTTAAAGAGATTGAGATTGACGGAGTGATATACAATGAACACGAAAGGATCAAAACAGCGATCGTTTATAAAATCACGGAACAGTTAAAAGAAAAAATACATAACATTCCGATCGATAAATCGTTTTACCCACTCTCTAAAATGGTTCAAGCTACAAGCAAATCGATATGTGACCCACCGTCACAAGAGCAAATTGATAACATTATTAAAAACATGAAAAATGGCAGAAGCCCTCGGATTGATGGGTTGCCGGTTGAGTTCTATAAGTTATTCAGATTACAGCTGAGCAAAATACTACATAAAAAAAGGAGTGAGCCCAGATTCTTTTAAAGAAGCCTATATCATATTTATACCTTAAAAAGGGAGATTTAGAAAAATTTGATGAATGGAGACCTATAACGTTACAAAACATTGATTATAAGATATTTTCAAGGATAATAGCTAGGAGGTTGACTGTGATTGCTGGTGAATACATCTCCCCTGAGCAGACTTATTCTATCCGGGGGAGATGTATGCTTGGAAATATTACTGCAATGCATGACCTGGTCTGGTAAGCTGACAAGAAAAAAAGAACACTTATTGTAGCATCACTGGACCAGGCCAAAGCATTTGATGCCGCATCGCATAAATTTATGGATGAGATGTTGACTGCTTTGAACTTTGATAAGGCGAGAAACATTATCAGTTTGATATTCAGATAATCATATACGCATTTATTAATTAATGATGAGTTATCACATAGAATATCAGTTAGAAGGGGGATACGCCAGGGTGACCCGTCTTCATGAATACTATATTCTATGTTTATTGAACCACTGATCTGCAAGCTCAGAGCTGTGCTGTCAGAACAGGTGTTTCTGATAGGGGAGAGACGTTTCCACCTATCAGTTTACGCAGATGATATAACGCTGTTCCTAAAGTCAACAGCCAGTATTGGGATTGCTATGGAAATTTTTCGTTCCTTCGGAAATCATCCGGAGCGAAACTTAACGAAAGCAAAACTCAAATTTATCTCTCAAGTAATTGTAAAATATCTTCAAATGATAGGTACATATATATCACCGTACAAAATCGACAAAAAATATATTAAATCATTAGGGATTATATTTGGACATAAAGACGCAGATCGGAAAAATTAGGATAACCTCGGCTAAATTATGGCCATTACTGAAAGTAGCTTCTTTCCTAATGAGAATTAATATAATAAAAACTTATTTGTTGTCAAAAATATTGTTTCTGCTCCATATAATCAAACCTACAAATCATGAAATAAAAACAATTGAACAAGTATTGCTGCAAATGTTTTGGAGAAAAGGGAGAAGGATGTGGGTANCCAAAAAAATATTAAAATTGGATAGAGAGGATGGAGGATTAGAATTCCCGGATATAGAGGTTAGCAAAATGACATGTAGACTGGGTAGATTCAGGAGGCTGGTTTCTGCTACTGAGATTGACAAAATATGTTTAAACCTTATACATATTATATTGTATTTATTTATTTCTTACAAAATTAGACTGCACCATATTAATTTATTATAGTCCACTAATAAATAAATAATTTTATACATTTCATGCTTTAATTCATCAATTAGGCTAAATACAATCTTTTTTGTTTTTACTCCCTCCCCCCTTCTAATAAAATTTGAAATGCCTCCCTGTGGTGTTGCTTCTAGTGATGACATGGGGCCATATTTATAAGGACACCAGGGCCCCAAACGTTCTTAAAAAGTTCCTGGTTACATTCATTAATCTCTGATGCATAGGCAAGACAGTCAGGTTGAAAATGTTAAGGAAATAAGACATTTTTTAAGAATAACTTGGATTGACAATATTTGAAAAAACATTTTATTAATTTCAAATTACAATACATTTTTATTATTTATTTTATTTTCAAATATTTACTTTATTGTAGGCTATATCCAAAGGTCTATATTACTCATATTTAGTCAAATTCTAAAAAAATATTAGAAAATATACTGTATTTGCCGAATAATCCCAATCTGTATTTAGCAAATAATTATAAAATTTCATCAGCATGATTATTTATAATTTCCTCCTCAAAAGTTCTGTAATTATAAGAAGCCATTCTCTTTAAACTCTTTTTTAAGATCTTTTAATTCCATGTCAGAAAGAGGCTGAATAGGAGAACGTGTTGGACCTCCATAATAACCAAACCATTCCATAGATTGTTTCAAACCAGGTACTCCAAACTTTTTTGTAACCTTAAAATTATAAAATAACTAGTAATTAAAGATTAAAATAGAATTTAATATATTATTTGAATTTTTCCAAACAAAATTTTTTTTAATATTTTATTATAAAATTTTTCTTATAAATTCAACAATTTACAAAAAAAAAAATAATGGTAAGATTTATTCATAGACATTATCCAATATTTTGAAACAAGTTTATATACTATTTTAAATATTAAAATTATATAATAAATAATAGGAACTATATTCAGTATAACATCCTTTTAAGTCATATCATAAAAGTGCAATTATGCCTTTTAAGATTAAAAATGAGAAGTCAGTCAATAATAATAATAATAAGATAAATCAAATTATCTAAAGGTTAGGAATTCCCATCATGATGATTATTCTACTTCTACAACCATTCCAAATCTAGACTTCAATGAATTATCTAAACCAAATATTACCATATAATTTTGATGGACTATTAGGTGATAGTTTTACATCTTTGAGCACTTTCTCTCCTACAAACTCATGTATTAGTCCTGAATCCAGTCAAAAACCATGCCCGGAATATTTTGAGGATTTACCACTACAATCTAGATGTTTTTGAAAATGTTTTTAATGTTGATAGTTTCAATGATAATAATATAACAAATCCCATTTCACCCACATTACACCCAGATAATTATTTTCTTGAATTATTATTTTATAATGATGATGACATCTTTGAAAATGGATTGAATGTTGAATTATTTAACACTCAATCATGTGATAATGCAGACCCTCCATACAATCCTGAGAAATATTCTATACTTATCGATAGTGCCTTTCATTCACATATTTTTACTTTGAGAATATTTCTACATGTTTATCAAAATATTCAAATCTTTTTAATTGAAGTAGAAAAATATTATAAATATGATTAATGATTAATTAAAAGTTTTTTCTGATTAGAATGATGAACAATGATGAAATAAAGGTGTTTAATTTTAAACATTAGGTACTGATCTAAATGTAACATTAGTAACATTAGGTACTGATCTAAATGTAGACCTAGACTGAGAATTTTCAAAATTTTGTTAGAACTAGATTTATGGAATGAGAAAGGGTCAGGTTGAAATTTTGAAGAAGAATGTCAGTTAATGTGATGTTTGTAATGAAAACAATAAAAAAAATTATCCTGTTTAATATAATGGCTAAGAAAGAGATGATATAGTTGTAGATTTATTATATTTAAAAAAGAAACAATCAAAGTAAACAATCACAAATCCAAACTTTTCTTTTGTAGAAATTGTTTCAGGGCATTAGAGTACAGATGATTTATCATCACTTGAACCTAATTGTTTAGTACATGATGCCTATTGAAAAAACATTTCAAAATTTAATGAATATGAGAAAACATTTAAACTTCCTTTTATTTCATACATGGACTATGAGTGCATGTTAAGTCCTTGTAATGAAAAAATAAAGCTCAACCGTTTCATTTTTCACCTATATATTTTCCATATTATATCATGCAACAGATGAAAGTGAAAATGTAGCAGATAAATTTATTAAACAACCATATGAAGATGCTCAAAATCTATAAAAATTATTTAGATAAAAATATCCCCATCATCATGATGGAAAAAGAAAATAAATTTTAAAAAGGTCACTCGTTTTAACTGTAAAACAAAATTTTATAATGAAGTCAAAGACCACATTACAGGATAATTATACAGGGCAGCATTATGTAGTGCAAGTAATCTAAAATTCAGAAACAATCCTTTTTTCCTGTAATTTTTCATAACACATCCAAGTACCATTTCCATTTATTAGAGAAATCATTAGCCTGTCATGCTAGTGATATTCATGTCATTGCACAAAATGATGAATGTTGTATTTCAATTAAAACAGATGTAGGGAAAGGTAAACATTTTAAATTAAGATTTCTAGATAGTTTTTGCTTCCTTCATTACAGTCTTGACACATTAGTTCAATTACTAATACCTGGTCACTTTAAATCTATTATTCTAGTGAACGGTTAACCTATTAAAATTTTTTATTCTAAATAAAATATTTTTAAAATTTTATATTTTGTGGTTGTTTGTTTTAGAATTATATACTGTATGCTTATATAAAGAATTCCATTCTTTCTTTCAGATTAGTGAGTTCAAACAGTAAAATAAAATTTATTTATAACTTTTTTTTTAAATAATTCCAAGCTATAGGTAACATTAAAAAAATCATGATAAAGGCCTTGGATACAGACATTTTCTCATGATTTATACAGCTTAAAATGTGTACAGATCTCTTAAATTACTTACTGCTGTATTTGGTCCAATAAGTTTATATTGTAATTTTTGAGCTTCTGCCAACTTTCCCTGGTGATAAAATTCCTCCAATTTACAAACTTCTTCACCAAGAACATTAGCCAATGCACATACACCGCCTACACATCCTGAATAGCAAGAAAAATAATCTATGGTTTTAAATGCTTAAGCATATGAGTAATAATAGGCTAATTATTATTTTTTAAAAAAAAACCTATGTACAAACTTAATATACTTTGAAAAAAAATCTACTTGTACAAAGTATAATCCAAGGTTAGCTCTAATCAGATTTGAACCAGTGAGCAACTTGGTCGCTGTAGCGCTGAGTCAGTGCTTTCAGGACTCAACTAACCCCACAGGGCGCTAATTTTATTTTGTTAAATAAGTGATTCATTTGCTACAAATTATATGTTGAAATATTGCAAAAAATCATTAAAATAAAGCGTTAGAACCTTGAAAAGAAGTAAAGTCTATCACTTTTTGGAACTTTTAAATGTGAAATACATTAATGGTGTGAATATTATGTAGCCTAAACAAAATTAAACATGAGCAATAATTTATTAGTGATAGAAAATCATTATACAGTAATGTTAGTCTTAATAAAAACCTTTCTGATGAAATTTTGAGCAAAACAGATAAAAGTCTGTATAGTAAGATCATCTGAAATTCAAATTGCTTGAAATAAGTTACAGCATAACTAAAGCAACACAAAAATGGTCTGAATTCCTATATTCAATTATATTTTAATACCCTACCACCAGATAACCCAGCGTTTCTCAACCAGGGTTCCGCCGCACTTCATTAGGGGTTCCGCGAGAAAGCATAGAAATAAATAAATGTTGTCAACNTAAATGTTTTCTTAGGTAGGGGTTCCTCAGGATACAAAAAATTATTTTAGGGCTTCCTTCATGAAAAAAAGGTTGAGAAGCACTGAGATAACCAGTTGTTGGAAGGTACAAATAAACTCCCAATTTTTACAATGAACAATCTAGGCTATTATTTATAGCAAATATTTCATTGCAATTCAAAACAAAGTTTCAATGCAAATATAGGCTTGGCATTCTAGAAATAAATTAGAAATGTTTGTGTAAAAACAAACCAAAAAAAAAAGCTTGCAAATATCTTGATATGTTTATTTTCTTACATAACAAAAAAACTGTGTATTGATATTAATACTAGTATACAAAATAAATAAAATAGAGGAACATAGATTTGAAGATATAAAATTCAATTGATTGTAAAAATCTTTAAACATACCCACAACATAACTTGGGAGTAAGAAACTTGCTGAACCAGCTAAAACTTGAAATCTGGAATTCTTTGTTTTGTATACAATGTATGCTATTTTAGTGATCTGAAAAAGATTCAAGCTGTGAATTGTGTTTAATTATTATTATTATTATTATTATTGCGTTTATTATAACTTAACACATATTACATTAACTATAATACAATAAAATAAAAATATAAATAACTATAATTTGTATTGTTGNAATATATACAATAATAATACTATGTACAATGTGGACAAAGCACCCATTAAAGGCGCTAACATCCGGTGAACTAATGATTGATTTTTCTTCACACCAGAGATATTTGACTAAAAAATAATAATGTGTCGCTGTTGTTAAGTTATAAAGAAAAAAAAGTTATGTAAAAAAAATGTTTCTGTTTTTATTCACTAGAGGTGGGGGAGGGGAAATGTTTAGATTTTTATCCACTAGATTGAAATGATTTGCTGCATTTTAAAGTAAAGAGAGGAAAAAGGAAAAGAAAAAGTATCAGGTTTGAGCACTTTATTAAATTTTTGTTTTTATTATAGAGAAGATTGGAGACATACTGTTTAGAAATTTGAAGCTTAACTATCAAAGATAGGCTAGATAGCCTACTGTAAGTTTGAAAAAGAAATGTAAATAATTTGAGCATTCTAAATATCAAAATGTAAATTCCGTAAAATATCTAGAAAAGCTTTTAAATATTTGTAAAAAACAGTATTTTTTTCCTGATAATGAAAATGTATTGATTAAACACATTTGGAATTCTGATTAAAATCTGAAGGGAAAAAATGACATTTTATTTTATGGCTTATGCTTATTATTTTAGCTGCTACCATAATGTATTCCAGCTACAGTGACTAGATAGATAGTTCCAGCTACTTGCTTGTTCTGGCACCTAGTGTTGACATAAAAAAAATTTGTCTAAACAATTTAATTTCGGAAAGCACTAAATGAAAGATAATAAAATAAAAATATAGAAATATTCCTTTAATATTAAAGTTCAATGCATGGTTGACCATTGTTGTGGCTGGAGACCAGCTTCAAAAACGAACCCAACTGCTCGACAATCTTTGATGAATCTTGATGACAGACTTGAGTATTTCAATGGGTTCCATATTGCTCCCAGGAAGCTAGGATGTTGATAAACTGAATGAAAGACTAGAACAAGTTCTAATAGTGCAGTAGATTGTATTAAAAATTTAAATGGCTCACAGTTTATCAGCATCTGTGGTTCTTGTAGTATAGTGGATGGGTATGGCATTGGGTTCTTCAAGCTCATTAGACTTTCAATCCAACACCTTGTTCTGGCTAACTTGGGTGCTACTTATAACAAATTTATAAAGTACGAGTGACTTCAAACAATGATGAGAACGGTAAGGTTAGCAACTGGATTCTTTTTATTTTCCAAACTAGGAAACAGCATACAATAAATAACCCTTACATAATTCATTAACAGCTTGAGGGGTTTGGTGTCAAGATGGGTGTACTGGCTACCAACTATAGATGAATTATATTACAAATGGGGGATAAAGGTTTGAGCAGAAGTGGCAAAAGCTAATCCGGCTAAACCAGACAACTTACAATACATTAAGGCTAGTTTATATGATACAAGTACAATGCTCATTTAAATTAGAGGTTTGAATAAATTAGCATGATTTGCACATGCAAGGAAGTCGATTGTTTTATGCAATCTTTACATTCTTTATAATTGATCAGATTATATGATCACAGCTTTCACTATTTAAGAAAATAGTGAAGCCGTGATGGAACTTAAAGACTGCATAAACTGAAACACTTATTCCTTGAAATGCACAACTTAAACTAGAGTAAATAATAACAATAAAATACTCTTTATATGGTTCGTTAAACTATATAAGGAATTTTTCTTGGCGACATTTATTTTATACTGCTAAGTGACTTAGAAATCATGGTTAGCTAGAATATGAATATTTATTTTAAAATATTTATAGAGTGTGCAATTTCTAGCTAATTATAATTATTAAACTGAGACTAAATTTTAAAATGACAAATTTCCAAAATTATTAGTTTAAAAAATGTAGTCCTTACATCACCACCACTATCCTTCATTCCAATTATATTTGGATGTTCTGATAATTTAATAACAGGTTCTGGTGGCAAATCAATGGCTGTGTTTCCAGGTACGCTATACAGAATGACAGGCACAGGACTATCATCTGCTACCTACAGTACAATAAAGTTGTTACAAAACATAATTAAACCATTCAAATTAAACTAATAGAAGAAAATTACTTAAAAAAATGGCATTTACTTTTGAGAAGTGTTCAATGAAGGCACTATTTGTCATTCTGTTTTTATAATAACAAGGAGTAACAACTAAAACTGCATCTGCTCCGGCTTTGGCCATGAGTGTGCTCATCTCAATAGTAGCTCGTGTAGCTGAAAAATTATAATAAAAACTAATCCAATCAGTTATAGCAATAAGCAGTGTATTAATTATTGTTTCAGAAAAAATATTTTATCAATATTCTATCATATTTTATAGGCACTAGCTGCTGTTAGGGCTGATGAGAAGGGGGGAGGGGCAAGATTACCCAGGCCAGTATTTGCGGCCAAGGTAAAAAAAATGTCCACACAATAAAAAAAAAAAGCTGATCAAATTATCATGAACAAAGGGCCCATAAAAATTTTTGCATTGGAGCCTGCACAAGCTCTTAATGCCCATGCCTGCTGTATATTTCTATTTCTAATATACACTAAGGATTACATTTATATCTTTTGAATATTAATTTAGGTTACTTTCATACAATACTTTATAAATGTGGATTTACATAAAATTAAAAAAGCCAATAAAAATGGAAAAGAGTAAATCATAAAAAATAAAAAAAACTGCCATAAAAAAAGCATATTTTTTTTTTTACTTTTTTTCATCTGAAATCAAACCAAATGAACTATCATATTAAGGAAACTATAGTAAACCAAATTCTATACTTTGGGAGAGTAAAATGCAATTACAAACCAATTTCATATTTTGTGAAAGAAAATTGAGAAATTAGAATCTCCAAAAGTTAAAGAGAAAAAAAAATGTTTCAAAAAAACTTAATGCTGTAATTTATCCCCATTTATTCAGGCAATGTAAGATTAGCCTACACGAGTTCTTTGACACTGTCTGAAAGATAGCTAGAGAAGCATAATGGACTCTGGTGAAAACCAAACACATAGATCCAAGTTGACAGATTCTGCTTTGCACTTCTGATTTGGAGGTCATAAACGAAGTCATGTGCCAAAGGTTTGGTGCAAGTAAGAGAAATCACTGCCTTCTAAAAGAATTCATGAGCTGTAGAAAAGAGCGAATGACAGATTTCAGAGTAGATGCTATCAACAATGAAAGGACTGATGCTGATAAAAATTACATAAGTGAGAAAATATTCCAATCATACTATAATGGATTAAATTCAACATTGCAAGACAAACTGGTAGTATTGGACATTAATAACTATTACACTTATGTTAAAAATGCAGAGAGAGTGGAGAAAATTAAATCAATTCAAGGCAAAGTAGGTAGCATCTTAGTGATAGATGGGCATTCAGAAGTGCAGAATAACTCGGAGAGGAGACTTTGTCTACAAGCAACTCATTGGAGAAAAAAGGTGACCAAAAAGAAGAACCCAAGTATAAAGAACTGAGATCAGATACAGTAAGCAGCAGCAGCATGGTAAATCACAGAGAATATACACAATTTAAGGAGAGGAACATGGCAATTCACATGTAATGTAGCACTGGGAAGAAAAATGAATCAAGAGAATTGTGATGTATTTGGAAGTGTCATGGATAGTAATAGAATTGTCTTTATAGAGGAAGTTATCAGTAAACATTATCATTAAGGGGAAGGTAGCACAGGTGGTATTAGACATGGCTTCAGACATGTCACTAATGTAATGTGTGTGCTCACATTACATGAGTCACTAGTCAAGTGCAGGCCCGTAGCCAGAACTAGATTTAAGAGGGGGCAAAAAATTTTCCAGGGGGGGCACCAAACTACGATCGATTAACTTCATTTACTTTCAAATCCACGGAAGCNCCCTCTTTTATTTATTTTATTTGGAAGGACTTGGTTACC
>PXIH01S0027442.1:2542-14201 GCA_003024985.2 Euperipatoides rowelli
ATGTAAAAAACTTAAACATTTTTCTTGTTTTAGTACTATCCGGGTCTTTTCCAAGATGACTGAAAGTGACATCATGACATGCATAGAACAATATGCGAAAAACTTAAACATTTTTCTTGTTTTAGTACTATCCGGGTCTTTTCCAAGATGACTGAAAGTGACATCATGACATGCATAGAACAATAAGCGAAAAACTTAAACATTTTTCCTGTTTTATGTTCATCTAGGTCTTTTTCAAGATGACTATTCATGAGTGACATCATCGTTATATGTTAAAATTAAAAAAATCCAAGATGACTAACCAGAATTGACATCATCACATAGGTAGAATAATATATGAATAACTTAAACATTTTCTATTTTATATTCATCTGGGGTCCTTTCCAAGATGACTGACTGAAAGTAACATTATGACATGCATAGAATAATACATGCATAGAATAATGTGAAGGAAAAACTTAGACATATTTCCTGTTTAGTGCCATACGGGCCTTTTCCAAGATGACAGACATCAAGTGATGTTATAGGATATGCAGAAACATGTATGAAAAACTTAGACATTTTTCCTGTTTTATGTTCATGTGGGTCTTTTCCAAGATGACAATTCTTGAATGACATCATCATATATTAAAATTAAGAAAATCCAATATGACTGACTAGAAATGACATCATCACACAGATAGAATAATACATGAAAGACTTAGACATTTCTTCCTGTTTTAGCACCATCTAGGCTCTTTTCCAAGATAACTGGCTTGAAATAACATTATGACATGCATAGAACAATATGTGAAAAACTTAGACATTTCCTATTTTATATTCATCCGGGTCTTTTTCAAGATGACTATTCATGAATGACATCATCACTCATGAATAGTCTTCACTCATGTATTTGATAACTCTAGTAAGAAAAAAATTTCACAAGTACACTTTATTATACTGTATATTAACACTATAGCACAAAAAAGTTTACAAGTAGAATTTACTGAACTGTATTTGATAACTCTAGTAAGAAAAAATTTCACAGAAAAAAGTGTGCAAGTAGAATTTACTGTATTGTATATTAATACTATACAGAAAAAAAGTTTTTAAGTAGAATTTACTATAATGTATTTGATAACTCTAGTAAGAAAAAAATTTCACCAGTACACTGCAATAGAAAAAATTAATCAGTATGAAACATACTGTATTTTATAACTACTAGAAAAAATCCATGCTTATGAAACTTATCATATTGTATTTGATACCTGCAGTAAAAAAATCTACAAATAAAAAAAAGTACCTAAAACAGAAAAAAATTATAAGTTCTTCACACATCATTCTGCACATTCTATGATGTCACTTCCAGTCAGGTATCTTCAAAAAGACCCAGATGTACTTAAAAGTGAAAAAAAATTAGAAGTTTTCCATGTATCAGTCTGCAATACCTATAACATCACATCTATATAGCTATATCTTGAAAAAAGACCTGGATGTAGCTTAAAGTGAAAAAATTATAAGTTCTTCATGAATCATTCTGCACATTCTATGATGTCACTCCCACTCAGCTATCCTGAAAAAGACCTGGATGTACCTAAAAGTAAAAAAAATATAAGTTCTCCAAGCATCATTCTGCACAACATATGAGGTCACATCTATGTAGCTATCTTGAAAAAAGACCCAGATGTACCTTAACCCTTTCCACTCCATTGACGGTTATATTAAGACATTTTTTCTTTTGAATTCATCAGTTCAACAATCATTATTAGCTTCAAAAATGCTTAAAATTTAGTAAATTTATGTTCAAAGGGACTAAAATATATATATTTTTAATTATACCAAATGATTTAAAAAAACTAAAATTAACATTAGGAGATTTAAAAGAATGCAATCAATGCAATTTTAATGTGGAGTGGAAAGAGTTAAAGTGAAAAAAATTATAAGTTCATCACACTATCTAAAAGTGAAAAAATTCTAAGTTTTTTGTGTGTCGTTCTACACATTCTATGACATTACTTCCGATCGGCCATCTTGGATATTTGTGAATTTTTAAAAAATGTCTAAGTTCTTCACGCATCATTCTACAT
Organism: Euperipatoides rowelli; assembly: GCA_003024985.2. Taxonomy (NCBI): domain Eukaryota; kingdom Metazoa; phylum Onychophora; class Udeonychophora; order Euonychophora; family Peripatopsidae; genus Euperipatoides; species Euperipatoides rowelli. The sequence goes on from PXIH01S0027442.1 coordinate 4,609, forward strand.
ATGTGATGATGTCACTTCTGATCACCCATCACAAAAAGCCCCAGATATAGCTAAAACAGGAATTTTACACAAAAAAAATTTCTGCAGAAATTTTCTTTGTGTATATTTCCTGTTTTAGCTACATCCGGGGTCTTTTCATGATGGGTGAGTGGCAGTGACATCATCACATATGTAGAACGATGTGTGAAAAACTTACATTTTTTTAAAAATTCACAAATATCCAAGATAGCCAATCGGAAGTGATGTTATAGTATGTGTATAACAACACACAAAAAAACTTAAAATTTTTTCACTTTTAGATAGCGTGAAGAACTTAGATTTTTTTTCACTTTAAGGTACATTCAGGTCTTTTTTCAAGATAGCTACGTAGATGTGATCTCATAGGTTGTGAAGAATGATGCATGGAGAACTTATATTTTTTCACTTTTAGGTACATCCGGGTTTTTTCTGGATAGCTGAGTGGGAGTGACATCATAGAATGTGCAGAATGATTTGTGAAGAACTTATAATTTTTCACTTTAAGCTACATCTAGGTCTTTTTTCAAAATAGCTATATAGATGTGATGTTATAGGTATTACAGACTGATGCATGGAGAAATTATAAATTTGTTCACTTTTAAATACATCTGGGTCTTTTTCAAAATAGCTGACTGGGAGTGACATCATAGAATGTGCAGAATGATGCATGAAGAACTTATATTTTTTTTTACTTTAAGGTACATCCAGATCTTTTTTTCAAGATAGCTGATTGTAAGTGAAATCATAGAATGTGCAGAATGATGTGTGAAAAACTTATATTTTTTTCTGTTTTAGGTACTTTATTTTATTTGTAGATTTTTTTACTGCAGGTATCAAATACAGTATAAGTTTCAAACGCATGATTTTTTTTCTAGTAGTTATAAAATATAGTATAAGTATCATACTGATGATTTTTTCTATTACAGTCTATAGGTGAAATTTTTTTCTTACTAGAGTTATCAAATACAGTAAAGAAAATTATACTGCAAACTTTTTTTCTGCTATAGTGTTAATATACAATACAATAAATTCTACATGCAAACTTTTTTCTGTTATGGTGGTAATATGCAGTAAATTGTACTTGTGAATTTTTTTCTTACTAGAGTTATCAAACTTACTAGTTATCAAATACAGTTCAGTAAATTCTACTTGCAAACTTTTTTGTGCTATAGTGTTAATATACAGTATAATAAATTGTACTTGTGAAATTTTTTCTTACTAGAGTTATCAAATACAGTACAGTAAATTCTACTTACAAACTTTTTTCTGTTATAGTGTTAATATACAGTGCAGTGAATTCTACTTGCAAAATTTTTCTGCTATATTGTTAATATACATTATAGTAAAATCTACTTTTGAACTTTTTTTCTGTTATGGTGTTAATATAGAGTATATTGTACTTATGATTTTTTTCCTACTAGTTATCAAAATACAGTATAGAAAATTCTTGTTGCAAACTTTTTTCTACTATAGTGTTAATATACAGTTCATTAAATTCTACTTGTGAACTTTTTTCTTATAAGTGTTAAATACAGTACGGTATATTCTACTTGCAAACTTTTTTTTTGCTATAGTGTTAATATACAGTACAGTAAATTGTACTTGTGAAATTTTTTTCTTACTAGAGTTATCAAATACATGAGTGATGATGTCATTCATGAATAGTCATCTTAAAAAAGACCCAGATGAATATAAAATAGGAAATGTCTAAGTTTTTCACATATTGTTCTATGCATGCCAAGATGTTATTTCAAGCCAGTAATCTTGGAAAAGACGTTAGATGGTGCTAAAACTGGAAAAAATGTCTAAGGTTTTCATGTATTATTATATCTGTGTAATGCTATCACTTCTAGTCAGCCATCTTGGATTTTCTGAAATTTAATATATGATGATGCCACTCAAGAATTGTCATCTTGGAAAAGACCCACATGAACATAAAACAGGAAAAATGTCTAAGTTGTTTACACATGTTTCTGCACATCCTATAACATCACTTGCAGTCAGTCATCTTGGAAAAGGCCCGGATGAATATAAATATTCTATGCATGTCATGTTGTCACTTTCAGTCAGTCAGTCATCTTTGAAAAGACCCCAGATGAATATAAAATAGGAAATATTTAAGTTTTTTTCGTGTATTATTCTACCTATGTGATATCACATCTGGTTAATCATCTTGGATTTTTTAAACTTTAACATATAATGATGATGTCACTAATGGATAGTCATCTTGAAAATGACCTGGATGAACATAAAGCAGGAAAAATGTCTAAGTTTTTCACGTATTGTTCTATGCATATCATGTCTCTTGTAGTCAATCATCTTGGCAAATATCCCGGATGAATATAAAATAGGAAATGTTTAAGTTTTAAGTGTATTATTCAACCTGTATGATGTCACCTCTCGTTAGTCATCTTGGAAAAGACTCCGGATGGCTCTAAAACAGGAAAAATGTTTAAGTTTTTCACGTATTGTTCTATGCTTATGATGCCACTTTCAGTCAGTCATCTTGGAAATACCTGGATGAATATAAAATAGTAAAAATGTTTAAGTTTTTCACATGTTGTTCTATGCATGTCATGATGTTATTTCCAGTTAGTCAATTTGCAAAAGACCCCGGATGGCACTAAAACAGGAAAAATGTCCAAGTTTTTACATGTATTGTTCTATACATGTCATAATATCACTTCCCTCAATTATCCTGAAAACACGGAACAGGTGATTTAAGTTGGTAAATCCAAGGCTTATAGTCAAGACTAAGCTTACATGAACTCGAGTCATAGGGATTTTTTTCTAATAATGTTAGATCTACTATTAAGCCTACTATTGAAAATTTTGTTCAATCATCTATTGCAAAGGATAAGTTACCACCACAGCTTAAATCTATTTCTAAGTTGCCATCATATATTAAAGTTTTATATCCTAGTATTAGACCTACTGTTAGGCCTAGTGTCAAGCATAGCATTCCATCAAGTATTACAAAATCTAATAAAGCAATGACATTTATTCTTATGTCTAATATTCCATCACAGGTTAAGGATATAAAAAAATGATATGAACCAATCAGAACGCTCCCCGTCTAAAGTTCCCACCTAAAAATCCCGTCTAAATATAATTCCCATCATGCATCATAACTTGTATGCTTACCATACAGTCCGTGCCTTGACATCTTTTTGTACTACATATAAATATTTAAATTTATTTTTATACATTGAGGTGTTATGAAGTTTGAACCTGCTAAGAAGAAATTGCTGAGCTTTTTTTTAATACACAATGTATTATTAATTAGTTTATAGTAACTTATAATATTTTGTAATCTTAAAAATATAATTACGGTTGATTTTATTATTATTTTCAAATGATTTATTAAAATTATAAAAAAAAAGTGCTGAAACAGTTATGGAAAAAAAAAATTTTTATTTAAATAAAATTGTGCCATTATTGTCCAAAGATATTTATCTAAACACCATTAAAATTTAATCTTAAGATTTCAAATATTTTTAGAGATGAAGCCACCTCCCTCCACCCATTAAGCATACACACACTTTTCCTCATAAATTTGTTTCCAGTTTCACACAAATTATTTAATAAATCATATTTCAATCTAATAAAATACAATAATAAAAGATATTCTGTGAATAAATATTTATCTACAAAGGGTTAAAATTCAATCTTAAAACTAGAAATAATCTCCCTTTCAAACAATAGTTTTATCTGTTGGATCATTGATTATTTTATTTCTGAAATTTAAAGAAATTTGAATAATAATAATTAATACTAGTGATTGCCAAATATTCCCGAAAATGATGTCATTATGAGGTAGCCTACACGTATTTCCAAATTATACTAATTATTTACAAATCATATGCAAATGAGCATCTCACCAAGCATTGTGGAAAAAAAGTATTTGTTGAGCGCTCTCATTGTTGAACCATGTATTGTGGGTGCTCGAATCTGATTGGTCGGTGAGCCAGAATCGGCCTTTTATACCTATTATTATTAGAAGCCAAGATAATGTCCAAGACACGCTTGATATTTTCTAGCTCGTTGTGTTTTCCTATTTGCGCTGGAGACAAGAGAACTTTGTCCTCTACTATTTATTAGTTTTATCGTTAAAGTAGACGTAAATGCAAATTGAACCATAAATCAATTTTGTGTTTTTAAACTTTATGATTTCTAATCAACGTTATGTAGTCTAATTATTGAGACCTACATCCGCTTCAGGAAGGACACAATTTCCTAAACTTATTTTATTGTATATATTTTGTGTGTTAATAAAATCCAAATAATAATAAAAATAATTAATAGGTTAATAAGTAAATTTANATAATATTTTTTAATTTTATAAAAGCATATACGGTTGATTTTATTATTATTTAATAGTAAAGATTTTATTATAGTAAAAAAACATATGCAGTAGATTTTATAAGTAGTTAATGATAAAGATTTTGTTATTTAATGGTAAAGTTTTTATTATTTAGATAATATTATTTAATGGTAGCAAAATTAAAATTCTTTAGTCTAATATTTTAAAAAAATAATGTACGGGATAATTTAGATGCATGGCCATGTTTGTATGCTGTTAGAAATTTATTATGATGATCGGTCTTTCTATTCAAGTGCCACCGGTACCGATGTACTTAGAACGGTGAAGATTATTATAGTACGGTAAAGGATTAGTATAGTATGGTATAATTGTAGTAGTATACCATCATTATATACATTTTCCTAACCTAAACTTGTAAGAACTTGAATACTAGGGATTTTTTTTTCACTAAAGTTTTAGCAAGCTATAAAAGCTGAATCACACACACCCGGGTCTTTGAGAAGCTCTTAAACATCGAATCATGAAGTATTTATTTAATTAAAAATACATCGTGGATGATATAAAAGAAATACTATATTAATTTACTTAGAAACTTTAAATTGTAAATGAAGAAGACATGTCTCAACTTTCTAGCTTAAATAGACCTTAAAAAAATTAATGTACTGTATAATTTAGATGCATGCCGTGTTTGTATGCTGTTAGAAATTTATTATGATGATCAGCCTTTCTATTTAAGTGCCCCCGGTACCAATGTACTTAGTACGGTGAACATTATTAAGGTACAGTAAAAGATTAGTATAATATGGTATTGTAGTATACCATTATTATTTACATTTCCCTAACCTAAACTTGTAAGAACTTGAATACTAGAGATTTTTTTTCACTAAAGTTTTAGCNAGCTATCAAAGCTGAATCATGCACATCCAGATCTTTGAGCAGCTCTTAAACATCTAATCATGAAGTATTTACTTAATTAAAAATACATCGTGGATGATATAAAATAAATACTATATTTATTTACTTTGAAAATTTAAATTGTAAATGAAGACATGTATCAACTTTCTAGCTTAAATAGATCTTATACAATCTTTGTCTTAGTTTATCATAATGATTAGCTTTTTTTTTCTTTTCCGAGTTATACACAAGCGGCTGTCTTCAAACAATCTATATTAATATTCAATAATTCATATTGGAACAAAGTAGAAATACTAAATATAATTTAAATACTCGGTTTTCTAAAAAAAAATTTTAAACATGATCTACAAATCACAAGGATTTCAATAATCGAGTCTATTTGTATATTGGTGGGCCCCCTCCCTCTCCCCTAAAATATGCTATTTTTAGTTTTATGTGTTTAAAACCAAAACAGTTGGTGCTATCAACTTGAAATTTTTACTGGAGATGTATGAAAAGTCCCGGATGTGATGGATGATGTCAGTCACATGAGTGGTATAGGGGTTCCCACCTCCTCTAGCATTTTTTCTCATTTTTGTAAATTTTTTAAAAAATCATGACAAAGGAAACGAGAATGGGAATGAGAACGGGGACGAGAACGGGAACTTGAAAAGATTCGGATGTTTTTTCAAAAAATTTGAAGTGTGTGGGGCATCTATCCCATCTTGCATCATAATCTATCCCATCATGCATCATAATGAGAACGAGAGTGAGATGTCCCATCATGCATCCTAATATTCCGGATAATAGAGCTTTAAAAGCATTAATATCCGAAAAAAAAAGAAATTTGGCTGCCATCTTGAATAGACCCAGATGTAACTTTGAAAATTCGAAGTGGGTGGAGTATCTATCCCATCATGCATCAGAATCCCTCCCATAATGTATCTATATGTGATGTCATATGCCCCTATTTGGGCAAAAAATGAGAGTGAGAACGGGAACAAGAATGAGATGTCCCATCATGAATCAACATGACATAATAGGCCCATATATGGACATAAAACAAGAATGAGAGTGGGAATGACAACAGGAATGAGAGTGAGATATCCCATCATGCATCTACATATGATGTCATATGACATAATATGCCCATATTTGGGCATAAAACAAGAACGAGCATGAGAATAAGAACGGGAATGAGAACGAGATGAGTGAGAACAAAAGTGAGTTGTCCCATCATGCATCATAATGTGATGTCATATGCCCATATTTGGGCATAAAACCAGCCTAAACCTACAAAAAAACTGAAACAGGAAGTCAGCCATCTTTAATTTTTGATGTCGAAAATTTGGCCGTCATCTTGAAAAGACCCGGATTGTTTTCAAAACGCTGTATTTTATCTACTATTGTTATACTGTATCTACTAAGAATTTATTAAATTGTGATTTGCAGATATTTATTTTTGAAAAACTTGTCATGTCACCAGTCTTGGCCTTTCCCCTTCCTTCAAGTTTTCTATTTGTTATGAAATTTGATAAAAATAGCATATAAAGGATTAAAGTGATGTCAGAAACCATTGAGGTTTAAGTATTAAGTTATACTTCCATGATAGTTAATGCATAATGGCAGTCCAGAAACTGAACTCATTAGTTAGTCCGATTACCCTATACTTTAATATGTTTGATATTCTGCACCATTTGATTAAAAAACTTGTTCTATTTTAATGGTTGAATCAAAATATTGTGTTCATGTATGAAAAATATTTGGCACTTGTACAGTTTAGGAGGTAGCCTACTATTCAACTATTATGGGTTAGCCTACTAGATTTCTTGACTGTCAAACCGGGACAATTTTTTCAAGTTAACAAAAAAAAATAAGTATATTATTTTTTTATTTTTTTTTGGGAGGGGGGGGGGGGGCTAAAGAACATTTTGTGAGTTTTTTTTTAAATCACTAACTTTTAATTTCAGCATAGTACATGTAAATTAGAACATTAGAAATTCAATGTGTGTGTGTGTGTAAACAGCAAATGCCTAGCCTTCCAAAAAATATTTATTTTGATTAAAAATTTTGACCCAAATTCCTTCAAACATGCGCAGTGTGCGCTAGTGTTTGAAATTCATGCTTGAAATAAAGTGTGATAAAATAAGTGTTATTTCGAAGAAATCTATCGTACTGAACAAACTAAAGTTTTATTAATATAATATTAACCCCGGTGCGGTAGTTACGTTTAACAATTAATTAATTATTAAGCATGCCTTTGAATGAATTCAAAACAAGCAAAAAGATGTGCAAATTACTGGATTTTTTTTACTAGTTTTGATAAACCGGGATATTAGACTGTCCCGAAACCTCTTATTGGAATACAGGGATTTGAAGCCTAAAATCGGGACAATCCTGGAAAACCGAGACATCTGGCAACCCTACTATATACTGAATCTATCTTGTTTCTAATATCACAAAGTAGATATATTCTCTATTCTGTGCTATTATTACAGGATCAGGCTGCATTAACATTTGGCAGACTATGATTTTTAAGAAAAATAGACAACTAAATGGGTTTTAGGTGGAATATACTTTTTATCCCATAATTTTGTGTCCTCTAAATTAAGATGCAAAAATGTGTCATTAGGACACTTTTTTTAAAAGCTCTAGCAATATCAAAATATTCAGTAGGCTTACTTACTGTAAATGAAATAGCTTTCAATTAGTTTTTTTTTTTTATTTAAAAAAAAGGGCATATAATAATGATAAGAACAAATTTTAAAAAAAGCAACAAAACAAAAACAAAAATACCGCAATAACAATAATAAAAAATAACTTCAAAAGCAACAAAAATATATGGACAGGCAAAATATAATAATGATGTTAAGAAATAACAAGAAAAGCAAGAAAAAAACATTAGCAGCAAAAATAACAGCAATAATAATAATAATTTATTTTATAAATATACAGTACATTTTCTTTTTCTACTGTATTATAGAAACAAAAACTTGTTTGAATCAATAACACAAGCATAATTATAAGAGGAAAAAAATTAATATCAGGTAACTGGAATGCTGCCAAAAATAATCTCAGCTTTAATCTGCAAATTAATACAGCTTTTGAAAATGATTTAACACCTGCCCTGTTTCATTCATTGTACTCTGTTCTGTCTTTTTCAAATAAGACAATACCTAGATTTTGTTAAAAATACACAAATGAAAGTGAAGTAATTTAACTACAGCTGTCTAATATATTTTTTTTCATCTCTATATGATCACTAAGCATCAATTTGTCAACATTTTTATAAGCAGAAAGATGACGATAAAGTTTTCATTGCTTTCCAATAATTATATTTATTATACAAAGGTCATTTTCTATTCCTCACCCAAACAACAATAATAATAATAAAATGAAAATTACCTAAACTGCACCTACAGTATCACTAAATAATCCAAGACCATGTTTTGTTTATAAAATAGTATACTTCAATAAAAAAAAAAGTTTCTGCGGAAAGACCAGATAAATTAATCCATCCTCTCTTTCTCCAGGCAAGGGCAGGTGATAGTAAGGAGAGAGGCTAAAGTTTAAGAAAAGTGGGCAAGCCCATTATCTTGGCTAGTGTGTTATGGTCGGTTTCTAACAGTGTCCGATCAATGGGTACTCCTCTTTGAGCATGGAAAATATCAATTCAAAGATTGCTCACAATACCTCCAACTCAAAAATGAAATAGTCCTAAAGATAACCCAGAAGGATAATGACTGGATAAAATAAGCAGATTTCCTGCAGGAGGGACAGTCCTAAATGTGGCAAAAGGGAACAAAACATTATCAAGAAAGTAAAGTTATTTTATATGCAGTTTTAAAACTATGTCAATATAGCCAACCAAACATAAAAAAAGTTAAAATATATATTTGCTGAATATCCAGAGATGCTTTTGGTTTTGGGGTTTTCTTTTTCCTATTGTAAATCAATTTAAAACAAGATCTTGTACACACAACAAATATTTTCACAAGATAAACAAACGAGTAAAAAAAAAAAGCAATTTCTTTTGAACGTAGTACATTAATTAAATATACACCTCAAAAAATCAAAATCTTATATTTAAAGGTTTTTAAACAGAAGTTTTCAATAATTTTTAGATATCAATTTAAAAAAAATGTTAACCCTTTATTTTCTGAATTTATTTCCTGTTGACTACTTGATTAAACAATTTATTTTTACAGAAAAAGAAATTCAACATATTAAATCATCAAAGCCAGAGGCGGCTGGTGGGAAAGGGCACAGCCCCACCAAAAAAAAAGAAGAAAATATATACTGTATAGGCTACTGTATATACTGTACATTATATTTAATGTATACAATATATTATATA
>PXIH01S0027462.1:9733-22663 GCA_003024985.2 Euperipatoides rowelli
TGATTTTAATAATATTAAATGAAATTTTTGGATCTCACCAAGATTTGATGCTATGCCAACTTGATGGTCCAAGAATCGAAAAATCTGATTGTTATCTTGTTTTTCATGTAAATTTTTATTTTTTAATCAACTTTCTGATTGGCTCATAGCCTAAAAATAACAGTTACTGGCTGTAAGTTTTTTTTATTACAAAGAACTACTTTATATTATATTTAGAAATTCTTTATATTGTATTTAGGACCTTAAGGATTGGTAATAACCTAACCAAATATTCTATTTAAACAAAAATATGTAAGCCTACAACATTGTATACTAACAGAATTTTCCAATAGGATGATTGTGAAGCTATATAAATTTTAATTAACATTACACTTATCATTCCTGGGATTACACTTATTCCCTAAAAGGGGGTGAGTGTGATAATGAACTTTGAAAAATTAATTTAAATGAAAATTCAAATTTATAAAAGTTGAAGTTGACAAGAAAATGTAGAAGTTTTCATAAATTTCCATTGTCATTTTGAAAACTATCTTTGCAAAGACAAAACCAGAAATAGAAGATTTAGCATTTTAATTATGGTATGTATGGTAACTTAAAAAAATTGTTTGACAAACCCTTAGATCAGAAATAAAAAGACTAAACCAAGTCTTTTTTTTTGACGTATTAGGTGCTCTATAAAAAATAAGTATTTTGTGTTTCGAGAAGTCTGAAAATACAAAAGTATTTTGTATTTCAGATACTTTATTTTTGAAAGTATTTTGTATTTTGTATTTCAAATACATTTTTGGGGGAATATTTTGTATTATATTTCACATACTTTTTTTTAGTATTTTGCCCATCCCTGGCTATGCGCATGGTAAAAACCTTCCAATAATGTAGTGGGGAGTTATTTTTAGGAATAGAAGGCAGAGATAAACCCACAAGACCATACACATAGACACATTTTATAAAAAAAATGAATTTATCATAAAATTCATGACAGCGTGTTTGCTCGCAGGTTAATTTGGATATATTCAAAATTTGAAGCTGCAAACATAGGGACCATATTTTCAACATTATTCTTCGAAATTAATTCCCAAATTGGATCCTAATCAATTTGGAGAAATCCCTGGCAGATCGACAACTGATTACATGACTTTATATTTGGATTTACTTTTTAAAATCCTTGAATCACCCAACTAAAAGACTGTCTCAATACTGATGGACTTTAATAAAGCTTATGATAACATTGATCAAATATTTTTATGAGCACTTTAAATGAGTTTAATATATCAAATAATATTCAAAATTAGTTCTTTTCTTACCGTGTTATTAACAGTTTCCAGTTTTAACACAAGGTCAGCTCGTTTTATTAGTTTTGCCATTCTAGACTTAAAATGAACTAAACTCATTTTCACTTTTATAAATTCCTCTAATAAAATATACGAGATGAGGTTATTTGAAAATTATTTCATGATATAAAACAGTTATTTAACTTCAAAATGAGTTACTAGATGGCACAATCAGTCATTTTTTGCTTTTTCAAATTCAGATTTTCTGAGCGTCATACTGTATTTGTACAGTATGTACTTCAATATAGGCTCTTGCAAGATTTCATCTGAAAATGAAATTTTAGAACCAGTACATGATCATTCAGGTTCAAAATAGATTTTTCGGATGAAGAATATAATGAAGAAAGATGTTATGTAATATCAATAAACTCAGAAAATGTATCATAATAAAACTATTTTTTGATTCAATTACTTGAGAAAATCATACTGTATGTGTTGACTTTTTCTAAAGTTCAAAAACGTATTCCGGTTCAACAAAATTTTAGTTAAAATAATTATGTTACACTTAAGGAGAAAAAAAATAGTAATTCTTATTTAGGAAGGATATATTTATAAGCCCTGGAAATTTTATAAAGATAATTGAATCCATTTTGACATAAGATTTTTTTTCAATTCATTGAAAATACATTAGTCTAGAATGGAATGACCTATTAAAATAAACCAGACTGAAAGTGTTTTAAGAGTTTCATAGCTTTTTAAATAAAATAAGAAAAATTGATGAATTAAACATACATTTTTAGGGCTAAATAAAACTAAATTGACAAAGTTTAAAATAGAATTTATAATATACTCTAATAAGCTAAATGAATATACTTTTGATTGCTGATATTTATATTTTGCTTGTCAAAGTATAGCCTAATTAATTATATGATGTGATTGCATTCATTTTTATTTTATCAAAAGATTATTATTGTTATAATCATTATTATTGGCTTATTCTATTGTTTCTTCTATATTAGAGTTGACCAAAGTCATTGTACTGTCATTTAACATAGTCTAATACAAAGCTATTTTATTTACTTTTTGTTTTTTTGTTTACAAATATATTATCTTTAAATCGTTAAATTGTTGTAAATAGTATTTATTTTTATTTCAGCCTTCCAATTCCATGGTTATTATATGCGGCCGCCTATTCAGGAAAACCAATAAGTGTTCAAAGTAGCGGCATGTTCTGTTCCATAGTCATGTTATTTATTATGTTAATACTAGTCATCGGAAGTATAGCTCTATTTAAATGGAAAATGTCTCGTGCCCTCGGAGGAGTCATGTTCATATTATACGTAATCTTTGTTATCGGCAGTCTTCTGTTACAGTACAATGTTATTAAATGTCCCATTTAAATGCAACACTGTGTTAAGTGCTGTATTCAAAATCAGTGATAGTCTAGCTCTGACAAACGGCAGTGGCTATGTGAGTCTTGCTAGATATGTCCTTGCAATAAGATGCCTTATGTTTATAACTTATGTATGTCTATCAATAACCTTACCCATATTATATTTACTGCCAGACTATCTCTATTTGTGAATCATGCCCTTAATGCCTGACTGCTTTGTTATAAAGTGGTCTGTACTATGAAAATATTATTATAATATTAAAAAAAAGGAAGTACTTATTTTCTTTTTTCAGTATTGATACTCAGATAATGTTGTAAATTGTTTTTTTTTTTTTTTGTAAAGAAAAAACAAGATTGATTTTTTTTTAAAATGATCAACTCTTTGGGTAATATGACATATTAGTAATATTGGTGAAAATATATAATTTAGCTGTGGAAATTAAATAAAACTGGAATAAGCTGACATATTGGAAAAAAAATTGATCATCGTTATAATAAATAAAAAATTTAAATGCAAAGAATAGAACTAAAGTCCCTAATTATTCTTGCATTATTTGGACTTATAGTATCTAAGTGTTAATATTTAGTTAACGGTATAGGTTGCAATAAATTCATCGGAGTTTTTTTTCCTTTTGTCAGTTTCCTTAATATTAATTTGAATCATTGAAAAATTCCTGTTGCCTTTTTATTGAATTCAAAGTTTAAAAAAAATTTTTTTTTGGATTAATTTGATGTCAAAAAACAAATTTAAAGAGTTCTGGTGGATATTTTTTATATATATTTTACCATTCTTTAAAATTACAAAAATTATAGCTCATCATATTTTTGTTTTTTTGGTATAGCCTACCCTAATGTTTTACAAGACATCTATAGCAGTAAATTCATGAACTTTATTAATAACAAAGAATTCCTGAAGTAACAAGTCTTGTTTCTGTTCCAGGCATAATTAAGCAATAATCTTCAATGATTAAAACACATTTTTTTACAATATATAATTTAGCACTGTTTAGTGATCTATTGTGTGCTAAAATTTAATTTAACTTGATGCAAACAAAATTCTGATATTAAAAATACCATACTGAATCTAATAATTATTCACTATATTTTAATTATCAGTTTTTAAAATATGAGCTTTTTAGAGAATAAATTTAATAAAAATATTTACAATTCACATTTTCAGCATTCACCAGTCTCATGCACATTAAAAATGATTTCGTATAACATATTTTCTGACCATCAATATATAAAATATATATTTACAAATTAGATAAAAATATTATTTTCATGTCTGTATATAAAATAATTCCATAATAAATTCTTTGAACAGTAGGCGTATGTTTTTTTATTTGGTGATATGAGGAAAATTCATTACAAGTAATTACTGTAATTAACTAGTGTAATTTATCAGTGTAATCTTTTCAACCACCGAGCCACAGACTGATGGACCGATGCTTGTGCGTGGAATAATTTCACCAAGCCGCAGAAAAACATCCCCAAAAATATTTTTTTAAAAATACATTATATCACATTATTATTACGATATTATCATTGATAGTTATTATTATTAAATGATGAGAGTAACGATGTAATATTATTAAATTAAATCAGTAAATACAAAAATTAAGACTAAATAATTAACGACTTCATAAAGTCATAAACATTTATTATTATTGAACAATAATATATACTGTAATACAGATTGAGATAATAAAAACCACATTTTTTATTTTAATATTTTGAAACATACGTTCTCTAATTAATAGATTTATATTTTTAATCGTTTCTAAAATATTTTAGGAATAGGAGGGATGGGGAGAAGGGGTCTCAGGTGATGGGGAAGAGGGCGATATCTTGAGACCCATTGTATTAAAATTCACAAGGGGTTTTCAGCTAGTTAAAAAATAATTACCGGTCTCATATAATTATCTGTCTATCCACCGGTCATGATGATAACAAGGTTGAAGAACACTGAAGTAGACTATTATCAATAATTTTGAATTAATTAAACATATCGTCAAATTTTTTATCATTTTAAATTGCACATGTCTGGTGAATGAAAATAATGTGAATTGCTATAATTAACAGGTTATTGTATGGTTTTGAGAATATTTGTATTTTTTTAATTAAATTATAAATAATATTGCCTTTTGTTAAAATGAATCTGTAAAGGTAGAGTATTGTGCAACAGGGTAAAAAAATAATAATAGGTTTTTTTTTTATTTATAAAAACATCTTTAAATTATCAATAAAATTTATATTTTATTACATTCAGTACATTTAACAAATAATAGTTTAAAAATCTGAAAGTAGGTACTTAATTTTAATAACTTATTGTTTTTAACTATTGAGGGATAACTATGTTGAGTTATAATTTTAAACAAAAACAAATTAATACTTAAGTTTAATGTCTATATTTAAAATGCCAAAAATTCCAAAAGCAAACATAAATTATTTTCATTTCTAATAATTATTTTACTTCGATTCATAAATATTAAAAATGGAATTTAGTGCTGTATATATTATAGGAGTTGGTGGGTAATTAACTAGTTAAAATTATGTTGAAAGATCAAAAATAGTTATAACATTTTAATTAATTAAGTTTTTATTTATCATTTAACTTTTAATTTAACTAGTTTAAACAAATTCATATTAATTAAGTTTTTTAACAGTTGACTTCAAATTTAATAAATATGTGTAAGAATTTATTGAATTTTTAACGCAGAACTTTACTGTGTTAATTATTAATTTCAGTAAACTTGATTTTCATTTATTATGATCTATTTTAATGTTGAATTTAGATTAATCTAGATTATGTAAAATTGTTTTCAAAATTTTTTTTTTTTTTTTTTTTCTAGTTTATACAAAATTGAATATTAACATAAACTCCATTATTTTGAAAACTTGGTTAAGTTTTTAAGCCAGGTCAATATTTGAGCTTCCCATACTTACCCCTATTAAAAACTTTCATTTAAATTATCCAAGCAATATATATTACTTAAAGGTCAAATGTAACAGATTTTTTTAATGTTTTTTTATTATTGATTTTCAAAGATAATACTAGAAAAAAATTCCACTGGAAAAAAATAATTTAAAATGCATAAAAAAAGTTATTTAAAGATAAAATTAAGATTATTGCTATCCTCAGTCTGAGATTACAGATTGAAGCTTTCACATTTTTTGGGGGGTCTGAGATTAATTTGATTGCAAAATAGTCTCTACAACTGTTCTCTTTGTAATGATTTAACATATAAATAGAGGTATGTTCAACTTGTATTAAATGTCATTTTGATTAAAAAAACAAATTGGACAATAATAGCACAAAAGATGAATTTGATTATGATTTTTTACAAGTATTTAAACACTTAACCATAAGATACCCAGCCTTATGCTGATAAAGATAGCAAATATTTTATAGTTAAGTATAGCAAGCTGCATTCATTTATAGCCTATGATGTCACAAAATATCTCCCCTTGTGTGCACAGTGGACAATGTTGTTTTAAGGGGGAGGAGCTAAAGTCAATTATTTTAAAAATTGAATTGTAAATAACTTTTTTTTTAGTAAAATCTTTGAAAATCAATAATAAGAAAAATCTGTTACATTTGACCTTTAAGTTTGTCTTTTTTTTTAAATATAGACATTAAACTGTTATTTTATTTACATACATTTTATCTACCTATGATCTTCTATATTTCTACACACATGAGCTCTTCAACTGTTACTTGATAAGTTTCTTAATTTCTAATTTTATTACTTTCGAATGAGACCAATCTGCTTATGTTAATTTTCCTAGTCGAATAAACTCAGAAAAAAACCTTAACAAATTTTTGGTCCTGCCTGGGGCCGGTCCTCGAAGCCCCAGCACGTATATATCTTCCGCTTCCCGTGGTCATGCTCATTGCCTCATGACCACGGTGCAGGACATTATACTTTTATTCTATTCTCTCTTTTTGTCATGAATTTATTTATTTCTCTTTTTTTTTTAATTATATAAATTTAATTCAGGAATGAAATGACTGTTCAAGTCAAAAATGTAATATACTGTACTTAATTTAATCATTTTATTCTATTTTTCAAGTAAATAAGCAACAGAATCATGTTATCTTTATTGGACTTTATAAAGACTGTAGATTGCAAAAGAATCAAATAATTAAATTGATTGGTTAAAAATAATTTACAGATTGTAATGTGCATGTCAGGGGACTACTTGAACTATAAAGTAACATCTGACAACTGATTTGGGAATGACGGATAAGAAAGAGGAAGTGATGGGAGTTAATTAAAATTATGAAAACTCTTTACCTCAATCTTTCACCGTGATGAGATTCATAATTATTATATATTTGAACTATTTTTCTTTTGTATAGAAGAAAAATCTACATTGTTTAATATTACAGTGTTTTTCCTACCCCATCTTTTTTTTACCACGAATATAGCTGGCAAAATATGATCTTCAAATTTTAATTCCCAGTGGTAAATGATTATGAACTATTCATAATTAATTATATAAATACTGTTTTTTTTTAACTTGTTATTATATCTTGCAACATTTTAGTGCCCTGCTGTATATTTCATTATTTAATGGCACTGTAATTGTAAAAAATGTGTGCCTTTATATACAGTATGTGTGTGTGTAATTTTCATATCTAATGGTATTGTCTAATTTGAGGATAAAATTTCAATACCCGGTTATATAATATTTTTTGTTTCTTTTAAAATACCAAGGTACCACTGGGTTAAAAATACATTGGGGAAACACTCTATAAAATATATATATTTCATTAATTTATTTTAAATGTCATTTATCTATTACCGTAATTGTTTAAATTCTTATAAAGGAAAATATTTAAAATAAATATTTGCCAATAAATTACTGTTTATTTCATTATAAAGCTATTATGTTTAGAATGACATTTGACCTCTCTGTTCTCCAATCCGATTGTATATAAATAATTTTCAATATTTTCTTGTATATAATATTTTCATTGCCGTACAATTGATTGTTATTTTACAATTCAGCATTGATAGTATCATGTTATCAAGATCAATTAAATTAAAGACCTTTTTACAAATTAATATTTCATTTGCAGGTGTGTATAATATTATCTGCAAAATTTGCTTTCCATGTTTACATTCTCATCTAATAAATACCATGTTTTATGATTTAGTTAGTATAATTTTGAATTAAATATCTTGTAGTACAGTGTTATAAACTACCGGTAATCGAATTACTGAAAGTGCCGTACTTTAATAATATTCCTTTTTAGCATTTAAAATTAATCGTTTCTAATGTTTAATACTTATTGGCGGTGGTAATTTAAAGTAACATTATTATATAAAAAGTAGCATTAATGTATTTAAATATTTTTAACATGTTTTTTTCTTAATTAATATGTCACAAGTTACGAAATACTCTATGTTACTCTAGGACTAGCAGTGCTTGAAAAGCAATCTACTGTATATTGTCACTAATTGACAATTGCCTATGTTTGAAAAGCTACTATTTACTTCTAGTTTGCTACAAATACAACTACTTTAAAAAATATATAGCTTATTACAACTATATTTCTTTCATTAATGTATGTAGAACAAATGATTTTCAAAGTTTAGGAAATCAGATTTGTTTACATTAGTAAAAAAAGAGTTTCATTGTGATTTTATTTCAAAATATGGTAAGATAGTTATCTCGAAAAATAAAAAATATTTAGGTACTTTCTACATTTCTTTTGTAGCTTCTTGCTACTGCTACATTTTTATAAAAAGTAGTAAGTGCAGTCTTCAAGCTTCAAAAAATGTAACTATGTAATTTCGCAAAAAAAAAATAGTAACTACCGCTACTTCTAAATATTCTTAATCACACAGAATTAAAGATAACTATTCTTAAGTTTTTAACTGTGTTATTTTGCATTAAAAAATATTTCCAACTTTAATTGCTTGAACATTATTATTAAAAATCAGAAAAATTGATTACGTTAATAATATTACAATTTTTTTTAAACGTAAATAAATAATATAATCTTTAAAATATTTTTTATCTTGATGACATAATATAGTCATTGCTGTTTGAAAAATAGTACTGAATACAATGTATTAATCATTGTGTATACAAATTTAGGAGGGGGGAACTTTGTATTTGTTTAATAAACAATTAACGACTTGATACTGTTATAACAACGACTTGATACTGTTATAACAACGACTTGATTAACAAACACTTAATGACTTGATACTGTTATTAAAAAAAAGTAAAATTCTAACGTATTATAACAGCTTGTCTTTGAGAAACTTCATAACAGTTAAATTATATTGGTATAGAATTATCTTTCAACAAAAGTACTTTGCAAGCTCAATGATAAACAAGATACTGTATTTCATTCTTTTCAAATATTTTCATTAGTTTGTTGGTAGATTTTCTTTCCTTTGCAAGCTGTTTTTTCTCATTTTTCTTATATATCATTATTTCATTATGAATTCATTCTTTTTTCATCAAAGTATTTGTTCGAAATGAAATGCGAACATTAAAACATCTGTGATATTGTAAATAGCCCAGAAAATGAAATTTCTATTTAGTTCACCATTAGGAAAGATATTTTCAAAGAAATAGCTAAGGTTTAGTTCAGAAATTTCAGCCAATGTTTATTAATTATATCCAATTTTGTTTTCTTCTTTCGATATTTTAGCTATAGACAGTTGATTGATTAAGATTTGAGCACAATCTAACAATGTAGCAGAGATGTAGCAGAGATAGACTATCGTAATTAAATTTCATAATCGACCCAAATAAATCATCTCAAAGTACTTCTTTTTACTAAATTTAGAAACATTTGACATATTACACTTCATTTTATGATAAAAAAAATAGTGAAATTAATTTTTTAACATTCCTCTGTCCCTAAATTGGACAATCTTCATGAGTGTTTTTAAGTACAAATCCTAGCCATTATAAATTGAATTCCGTCAAACACCAGTCATAGTTCATTTTTCCCAGTCTTCAATAGTGTTCTTCTCATGAATTTGGCAGATCACAAACACCTAACTGCATGTTTGATGTAAAAGAAATGTGGCCATTACTTCAGTTTTATTTTGTAAGGTTGACATTATACCTTTTTTTTTGTATCTGATGTATAAATTTCAATTTACTAAGTAAAATATCTGCATTTATCAATAAAACTTCAATGACTTATTTCAACCACTATTAAAAGTATTGGATAAAAAATTGAAACTATATCTTAGGCCAATGCTTCCCCTTTTATTCAAGCCATAGGTCAGTCAGTTTTAGCCAAAAATGAATATTCAACAATTAAGTAACATTTACATATTTTCTGAAAATTAAAAATGATCAAGCCTAATATATTAAATATAAGGATTTCATATGTTGCAACATTTTGCACCGATAGGCAAATAAAATTCTATTCTTGGTAATCGAATTTGCCTCCACTGCTTATACTGCCACCAAGCCAATAACACCATGGTAAATTAGGGCTGGCAAAATACAGCTTTCTAGGGCCCTGTTAGATGTATGCATGTATTCTTAAAGATTATAGCCTTACTAAAATAGTACCAATAATATTAAAATGATAAGCCAGTGAACTTGAAATTATCAGGAATGAATAACTACATGTACAGTATATCTGCCCATAATGATGTACGATATGTGTTTAAACATTGCGAACCCCAAAATCAACACATGAATAAAACATAAGCTAGCAGTTAATTAAATAATGAATGATTTTTATAAATTTCCAAAAAATATTTTTGGGCATTTGTGTATGTGTGTGTGTCACATTTTAGGGTTCCTTTGCAAATTGTATGAGTTGAAGTATTTATGATGCCAGCCCTAGTGCAAATATGCATGTGGAATACGCTCTCTTCAAATATTAATCTATTTTTCGACACCCAAAGAAATTGATTTTATAATTAGTCTATTTTTTTGTGTTCATAGAAATAACCATTTATTAGATCTTTATTTATACTGTGTTTATATATACATTATACACTGTAGATCTATATAGCCTACTGTATACTGAATACTGTATGTAGGGTATATATATATATATATATATACACATACTATATATTCAGTATATTTGTCGAAATTATGAGATGTGCTTTAGTTTATTAACGTTTTGCTATTCTGTAGCATTTTCTAAATAACTGTAAATTTAATCTTAAAAGTTTTTAAACACTTTTGTCATTGTGAAAACATTAAAAAAATTCATTATTTTATGATAAACAAGTTTAAATCATTTGTCATGTTAACATCTCAACAATGTATAATTCTTGACTTAAAATTTTGTGTTATAACAATATAATTATATACAGTAAGTTATTTATTTTAATAAAGATCATTTTATAGAAAACATAAAATATTTTTTATATTAAGATGCATTAACTATGCTATTTGAATTAAATTTCCAATATTAATATGCATGCCAAATAAAATTATTTGAATACCGGTAATCATTTCATTTTCAAAAATATTTTGCCCATAACAATATCAGTAGTATTACTTTTAAATTTTATGATATATTATGTTCAGTATCATAAGTTTATGTTTGTATATTTAATTGATACATTTGCTGTATATTACTAATCAATTTTTAAATGCCTTGAATCTTTTCTCTAGTATCTAACATTGAAATTTTGAAACACTATACTGCCCTCTATTATGTCTTTTTAAATTGAATTGACTGGTAGTGTCCTCTATTACAAATGATCATTCTGAGATGATATGTTGGTATAAGTATTTTTTTTAAAAAATATAAATAAAAAGTGTTCTTAGAATTATTACAGCTTTTTCAATGTTAAAATTATTAATTATAATTTATTCCATAAACTACTGTTATTTATTTTGTGGGATTTATTTTAATGTTTAAAAAAAATATAGTATAAAATAAATACTAATGACTTTATAGATTTAAAAAAAAATTAAAAAAAGGTAAAAGAAAAATAAAGGAAGCATTTTTTTATAAGAATGAATTAAATAAACGTTATTTTAAATTAAATACTTTATAATGTAAAATACAACATCTTGTTAAATAAAAATGAAATATTTTTTAATTCAATTTGCAGTTCCTATAATTCTGTTAAATTTATACTTGAGTTGTGTAGATCTAATTATGTCAAAATCAGTAATAATAACATCAAACGTCTAAGGCATTTATAAGCATCAGATGTTCAATATTCTCATTATTATTAATATTACTGATTTTGACATAATTATAACTACATACAATTTAAATATAAATTTAACAGAATTTTAGGAACTGCAAATTGCATTTTAAAAATGTTCCATTTTTGTTTAAAAATGCAATGGAAAATCAAACATCAGAAGAATATGTAGCCTATTTATTAAAACAAATAAATAAAGACAAAAAGACCAATTATAATTTCTGCCTTTATATAGACATCATCAAGGCATCTACAATATTCGAGGGAAAAAATTAAATTAAATAAGATTATACAAGGTTAGGAAATATACAAAAGATCAGATATAATTGTCTAAAAGATGAAAAATTAAAATTTTATATAGAAAAGAAATGAAACAATAATAGTTTATGTATAATATCAATGGAACATAGATAATAAAAAATTATAATTAAAGGATCTCTCATAATACAATGAAATTTGGATGGACTTACACAAGTTGGCAGTTGGAGTTGAAATTTTCAAAATGAGAAAGAAAAAAAACGTTGATGACGTCGGAGACAACTGTCATAGTTTATCAATAATTAATTGTATTCCTTTTGATCTATTGAGCTCAAGGGAGGGAGGTTTAAAATTGGTTATAAAAATGGCTCAATAATGTGTCATTTTAATTTGGTAGAGGCTAATAGAATATGCATATCTGAATTATTGATCACATGAGGAGTATCCTGAATGTGCTGATAAATTCCAAAATTTTTGTCAAATTTTAAGTGCTCGCACATATGAACTGTTGCATTGGACGTGATAAACCTGTTATTTATGCACTATGTAAATAGCAAAATATTTTATTATATCTACTGACCGTCCATTCTCCTTCAAATAAAAATCTGTATTATTATTCCAATACTTTGATTTATAATTTTACTAGCTCCTTACATAAAGCAAAACTTGTTTGTTTTGCTGTATGTAAAACAATGCAAGAACAATTTTCTCTGAATCTCACAGATTAACTGGTTTCTACAAATCTGAAAAAAGGAAGGATTAAAATAAGTCTGAGCAAGAAGTTTTCTTAAAAGAAAGTATAAAACACTCTATTGAATTTGTAAACGATGATTATATA
>PXIH01S0027465.1:3761-16301 GCA_003024985.2 Euperipatoides rowelli
TCATTGTTAGCTACAAAAATTATTCAAATTAATGTTCAAAGGGACTAAAATATATTTGTTTTTAATCATACCAAATGATTTAAAAAAAATTAAAATCAGGGGATTTAAATGAATGCAATCATTACAATTTCAATGTGGAGTGGAAAGGGTTAATATTTTTTTAATTCCTCCCCATCCCGTTGAAAAAAATAGTGTTGGAGAGGGGGGGGGGGCGCACTTGGGTCATTTTAATAATTTTGGGTCCCGGCTGGGAAAGGTTTACTCACTACTGTCCTAAATTATATTTTCTGTTCTCTTTATCGATCTTAGTGCTGAAATTGTTTTCCGAAGGAAGTGGAAAAAAAATAAATCAAAAGCAGTATTTAAATAGTTTTTCACAAGAGAAATATCTTTGAAGGAGAGCACAGTGCTTCATAATATGCAGTAACTTTAAATCAAAATCTCATAAAAAGCGCAAAGAAGTTTTTAATTTACAAATGATTGAAAATTTCATATCTGCCATTATTCAATCACTCACCGATGCATAAGTATCGCATTATGAATATTATGATGGCGAAATACCTGCATCATATTCTAATGGTTTACCATTAGACAAAGTCTAATTTCGAACCCATCACCTATGGTGAATGAGCCCAACACATTGACTATTTATTTAATCAGATTTTAAAATTTCTGAATTTTTTAAATATTTTATTGCATCTTATCTCGATTAATATTTTTCTAATACAAAGTTTACAGTACAGTGTGCTTTTAGACACATCCAACCTAATATATTAATTTTCTGATTCTAAAGCATTAAAATTTGAGAAAATTTTCAAATTATAAAAATGAGAATTTTATTTAGTATTTTATAGAATTTAAAGCAAAATGTAAAATTTTCATATCACTACTTTAATGTTTGTCTAGCAGTTCTAAATATTTAACTTTAAAAAAAAAAAAGTTTATTTGCGAAAGAGAATTTTTTTAACAAACCATCTAGCGTTAGAATTCAAATTACTTTGAATTCAAAAGGATTTTTCTTCTCTCATTTTAAATTCAACATCATTTGATTTCTAATTCTTAAATGTTGGTTGGCCCAGGAATGTTCTCTTTTATGAATAGATTAATTATTAGCAAAGTTAAATCATTAAAATTTATCCAATATTCACACAAATTGACTAGAGATTACCATTGTTTAATGATATTGATAGCTTTGATTCACAATTAATAGTAAAACTACAAAATAGTCTTATGTGTCTGCTTTTATTTAAACTTGGCAGCTATATTGAGCAAAGAAGTTTGAAAATCTTGTTAATCTGAAAATTTGTCATAGGTGGTGGATTTTGGAAACAGTCTATTTCAGCCGAGTTCTTACCTGGAATCAAAGGTAATTATGTGATATGGTACCCTGATAAAAAAATTTATGATTAAAATGTGCTGTACTTATTTGTCGTTTAATTGCTTTTTTAAAAAATGAAATGTTTATAAAATGGATAATTTGCTATTAAATTGATTACAAAAATTCATTACATCCATTAGCCTACTATTCAAACACTACATAGAGCACTGATATATTTTCAACTATTTAAACCATAAGTGACACCTGTTTATCACAAATATCAAGCTTTTGTTCAATATATGCCAGATTCTACAAATTAGCATAAAATTATGTCATGCCAAAATATTGAACTGAACATACTGTATATTGAAATATTAACATTTAGGCTAGATGAAATATCACATAATTAAATTATATAATACCTTGTAATGTTACAATTTGACTGGAAATGATACATATTTGGACCCTAATATCTTTTGCTTCCTTATAATATAAATTGATACTTTCAAAATTAAAGTATCCTGCTTACTATTTGAACACATATTCTACAAGTATTTTCTTCCATATTTTTTTTAATGGCAGTAGAGAATATTTTTAGCACAAAGGTTTCAAAATACTTGCAATAATTATTTTTCTCTTGTTGCAATATTCTTTTCTACAATATTTGTGGTTAATTAAGTGCTATAACTACAGTATTTAATAAAAAATTAGGTATTCTGATGACATTCTTACAATATTTAACTTTTAATAATAAAATAATGCTTCCTTTCCATTAATTGTCTTTCTGGATCCTCCATCTAACAAACTTTAATTTATTATTGAAAAAGCAACATTTATTCACTTTTTTTTCAAAAGTGATCTTTATCCTTCATTCCTGAATCAAGAAATGGCAGCCCAATTAGAACTAGTTGATTGATTCTGAGACATTTTGATGTGAAAATAATACTAAACAAAAGATTATTATTTGAACTGCGTAGTGGATAAGCAAAAAAAAAAAAATAAAAGTTACAAATGTAATTATTACTTGAAGAAAGTGTAAGGAGACTGTTTGGAATTTTTAAGATTAAATTTAAATCCTTTTTTGTTAAATATATTCTAGAATGACAGAATTATTTTATTTTAATAAAATATATTTTACTAGGTGTCGATGAGGAAAACTGTAAAGAATTCATTACTTGGAAAAGGGTGTAGGAGGAAGGGAACTTGATACAAAACTTTGGAATTTTAAGATTAAATTTAAATCTATATAGATTAATACATTCTCAGGATGATGCTACTATTTTATTTGAATAAAATATAATTCTCACCAGGTTTTCAAATCGCAAGTAATGATGATAATTTTTTTTTTTTTAAAGTTCTAATTATTACTAAAAAATTGCTATTTTGTAGAAACTTATACAGTCTTTCAAATGTATTTAGGAAAATTGAAAAGTTATTTAACTTTATAAAATATTGTATAATGCAATATACTGTATAAATAAAAGATAAAGTGGTTAAAAGAAAAATTTAAAATTTATTCAGATAGACAATAAAGCTAAGTGTAGACCAAAACAATAATACTCCTTTCTAGGTGAAGCAATCGTCTGTAGGACAAGGTGGCTCATTTCCATTATGAGTTGGGTTAACCTATTTTTGGCATATTACTAAATTTTTTAGACTTTTTAATTACAGTGTGTCTAGAATAGCATTATAGGTTAAAGACTCAACTAAATTGAATCTATCAAATTAAAGCCATTTAATCCCCGAATATTATACTGAATGATTAGAGCCAAAAAAAATATTCATTAGAGCTGAAAAATATTTCAATCTCACAAAATCATATTTAATAAAATAACAAGCTAACAATTGAAGAAAAACTTTGCCATAATGAAAGTAAAACTGATTGCATAATTCCATTTACCCTGGGTTTTATTTGCTATTAAGTCACTTAATTTGCACTAGAGTATATACAGTAAATAATAAGTCAAATTGATTTTGGTTCATATAATAATTAAAAATGGGTAGGGAGGGGATTCTATTGGATTATGATGGAAATATTAAAAGTCCATTGAAATAAAGATGTTAAGGAATTGTTAGGTGATCTATTATATTATGGCTGAAAAATCCTGAATGCCAGTCACCGTTGCTACTAAAAATAGGGTCAATCAACAAAAAAAAAAATATTTTTTTTAAATATTACTTGAACTTCTTTTAATTAAGATGTATTATTGATAGAACAATAATGGCCCATAACCAAAAAAAAAATCTATTATTATTTTATTTCTTTGAATAAACTTTTTACAGTATATGGTTATTTAATTTTTAATGCCACAAGATAGTTGTTTCTCAATTAATATTTTGGCATTCTATTGTTGCCATAATAGTTTTACAAATGTATTTAAATCATGAGAAATATTCTTGCCTGTACAGCCTTTTTTTTTTTTTTAAATTATTTAAAAATATTTTACATTGTAGTAGAAGTTGTAAGTATTTCCACTTTCATCCAGAATTTCAAGAGGAATGTTATCCTCAGATAAAACCATATAAATGGATTTCTTAAAAATTTAGCTATTAACAAATTGTTTGGAGTGGGGAGAGGGAGTTGGGTAGTGTTGGCATAGTTCCAGTAAAAAAGGAACTAATATAAGTTCCTTTAAAAAAACAAGAACTAGTTACTGTTTTTAGCTTCTGTTTTGAAAAATAGTTTTCCTTTTATTTCTTTGAACTTTACTGAAAAAAATATTTACCATCCTGTTATTATGATTGAAAAAATAATGTCTTCCCTTCATTTAAGTGAAAATAATATCTGCAACATTTTTGTTTATTAGGTGACGAAACAAAATCAATAATAAGCGACACTTGGAGCACAGATGTTTTAGCTAGTGATTCAGAACCTTTAGAGCAATCTGAAGCTGTAGTTGATCGTCTGCGAGAGATAACTGAGGAAAGGCACCCTCCAGAAGGAACTCAGGTAATTGATTAACCACTTGCATATTTATTATGGGTGGATTACTTTTTTTTTTTAGCTTGAAAAGAGAAGAATTTTCTCCAGTTTACCCCATATTGTGTGGGTAGTCCTTTTTTTAAGGCGACAAACATTTTTATCTTTTTTCTGTATTAATTAATGGAATCTTGGAAACTATTGAAACAGCAACAAAAAATAGAATTTAAGTGGAGTATACGATAAAATATAAATTTGGAGTCTAAATAATAATTTTAAAAAATATCAATGTTATTTTTAATTAGAGTGCCAATCATATTTTTTTTAAAGTACCCGGTAAGAAATATTTTAGTCATAAAGATATAATTTTTGAGAACACTGCATCTATTAGTGATGTTTTTATGATATAATCTATAACCTTTTTTTTTTTTTCTTCATTCTCGCACTTGTATCTTAATTGCTGTTAGATGTAACATACCTGTATTAGAGTGTCATAATTGTCTCAAAACTGTTTGCTTTTATCATTCTAAGATCAATGATTTTTTTTTCCCTGTGCATTTTCCAAAGGGAACACTATGGGTAAAAAATCAAATTGATGACCATCAATAACTTGTGGGGTCACCTTTTATGTCCATTTTTTTTACTTTTAATTTTTTATAAATTTTGCCATTGAGCCTAAGCATGTTTGTGCCAGATAGGGGATGACCTGATAACCTGTTCATGATCCAGGAAAATTATGATTTTTTTTTAAATATCAAATTTTTTTCATCGCCAGCTATTATGGGATTTGAAAGACATTTGAGTATATTAGTCATGACAGTGACATATGGATGATTCATTCATTTAAAGGCTAAGAAAATTTTGATTTTTTTTCCCCACTTTGAACTTTAAATTTTTTTTCATTTCCAGATCTTATGATAATTTTTCAAAGTGTGCCAAAGAGTCTAAACATGTCGGATATATGGGATGATTACCTGATTTATATCTAACAAACAATTTGATTTTCTTTTTCATACTTTTTCCATTCCCGGTTTGTAAATGTACCATCGAGTTTATGCATATCTGTGAAACACTGTATGGAGTTATTTTATTTACATTCAATGGAAATTTTGATTTTTCTCTTTGGATTTTGAAATTTTTTTCATTGACAACTTTTATAGGATTTGTACTTGTTCCTTGGAATATAAGCCAATACTGTATGTGACCTAAAGGTTATCATAAGATTGTGCAAACTGCACAACTGAGTGCAAATTACCATGACGTATGGAGTAATTACCGTACTTGATTTATGTCCATGGAAAATTTATGATTTTCCTCATAATAAATCCATTGTCAAATGGGATGTGGATTAACAACGCAATGGTTATTTTTATTTTAATGAAATTGACATAATTAATTATTTATAATCTAGCTTAAAAAAATTTAGCCTATAGTGCTGAAATTAAAAAAAAAAAATTATAATTATATGAACATCAATTTGTAATTAGCCTACAATAAGTTAGCAGATATGCAATTTATAAAACTTATAGGCAGTTTATTTATAAATTAGTCAAATCCTCCTCTTGATGAAGCATTTTGAAAATGATTAATAAACTATCAAAAAAAAAAAAAGATTAAATCTGGGACAGCTTTTTTGTAACTTTCCAAAGAGTACATAAACAGTATTCATTCCAAATGGACCATTTACAAATATATAAACATGACTTTTTCTCCCTTGGTTTTTTTTTTGGGGGGGGGGGGGGGGGGAAGAAAAAAACCAGATCAATTTACTCATTTTTTTTAAATGTAGACAGTAATATTGAAATGATGAAACCTAGCTGTTTATGTGTCAATGTGCTCAGTTAATCCTTCAATCATTGATGTAGTTAAGGATATACAGTCTTGTCATTTTTATTCATTATTATTTTATTTTACATAGGCACTTAGAATCTTGTTTGTTAATTAATTTTTTTACATTCATTGTTTACAGTGTGCATTGATTTATATGCTGAATGCACAGCACACAATGCATAATAGCTTTTGGGTTCGGTCCTCCACTTTATTTATTCAGATTGAAATTGGAGTGCTGAAAATTTTTGAGTTCGTCAATCACAAATTGAGCAATCAACATTTAAGATTGCAACATGGGCCTACTTGGGCCTGTACTTTTCTAAAAGTATGAAGAGGTAACCCTGGCCTTTATAAAATTGCAGGCAAAGAAAACAAAATTTGAAGGAGAGATAATCTTAGAGATGGCAAGTGCAGTGAATTTGAATGAACCAAACTTTTGTGTCGGAAGTATAATTTGTGCAAATTGTTGATTTTGTGACCATCTGTGAAATATAAATAATAAGCTTTAAACTTAATTAGCAATTAATGCCCCAAAGCAAAGTATAATTGCATTTTGGAATGAATGAATTAAGAAATTAAATTTAACAAATGATGTCTAATCTATTATTAGTGTAAGGAAGGAGTATGTTATTTAGATTGGCTGCTTGATCAGATTGAAGATTCATTTATGAGGAGTAGAAATATTCTTAAAGACAATTTTGATTGTGCTTCCTTTATTATGTGAAAATTATTTTAAATAGTAAAATGGTGGTTTGCCGTATTACTTTTTTGAACAGTTTATTTTGATTTTTTAGTAAAAATTTAAAAATAAAGCTACTGTTATGATATCAGCTTTTTTTTTTTAAATTTTAGTCTGGTTTGCTGGATGTGGAAACTGCCAGTGAGACTTGGAGTACAGATGTTTTAGCTTCAGATTCTGAACCACCTGAAATGAAGCAAGAAGAACGTTTGCATGAACTAGATACTGATGATTCAAGCAGTGTAACACGTTCAGAACTTGATGTTCAGTTAATTGATTTCAAATCAATTGATCAAAATGAAGATGGAGCCACACCTTTAGCTTCAGGTAAGTGATAAATTTATATAAGTTTCAAACTAACAATAAACTTGCTTTCGGGTTATAATCTTTTGTTGATAAAATTAAATCCTTAATTATATATAATGTTTTTAAAAAATTGCATTAAAAAAATAGATTTTAATTATCGTAAAACGCTGACGATGTGTGCGCCACTACACAACTTAGTTGATTTTAAGGAAATTAGCACACTTATGTACTAACCTGTATGTAATGTTAATGTATTATTGTTATAACGCGAGTGTAGAACGAGAGCATGAGTAGAGTAGGTAGAAAGCAGACGACAGAGCTGCTAGAAAGATGCCATGTATAATACCTCTGTGAATAAAGGCCGTTTTATAAATAACTGGTTGTCTAAGCCCTCCAGAATGTGTTGAAACATAACACATAAGGACACACCACACACTAGCCCACAAGTGTGTGTCCATCATAATACCGATAAATTACAATGCAAAATTTTATTATTATTAGTGTATTTAATTTTTTAATACTGTGTTTCAAAAGAAAATCTTGAAAGTCATCATTTCTTCACAGTGATAAGCTTATAAATAAGCAATTGTATTGTCTTGAAAAAGTTTTTAAAAACTATAAAAACATTCGTTTTAAGTTCAAAATTCCCTAAATCACTTTTTTTTGTGGATTGTTAATTTAATAATTACTGTACACCTCAATATTAAAATGTCTTTTATAATTATTAATATAATTGACGATCAACTGAAATTTAGTGGAAAATGGCACATAATTATTTTTAGTTAAGTCTTTAAACATTCTGATATGTTATCATCTGAGGTATGTCAAGTGCAGTGAGAATGCCTGACAATTATTAATATCCTGTATTAATTGTGCTTTTAAATCCAAACTTGTTTCGTTCATTCGTGGTGTGACAGTATAATGTGATAACTGTATTTTGTTGTCACAAACTACTATCAGGCTTGTTTTTATAGTCACAAAACAAGGAATCGGCTGCCTCTAAAAATGCATCTTTAAAGTTGTTTGCATATAGATACTTCACTTCATCAAAAAATCTCAAGGAAAGTTCTGTGAAAAGCATTGACGGGCAAACTTACATGCATCAAGCATAAATTATTAACTAGTGCTTCCTATAATGATATCTCATATCGATTATGAAATTATGCCTTCACTTATATTCATTATATTTAATGCTATTTCTGAATTTTTTTTTTTTTAATTAACAAAAATGAATTAAGTTGTCAATGTATTCCTTAGATAAATATGTTAATTAGTCAAAAAAATTTATAAGATCATAAGACTAATTTAAGTTTTTATTTAAATTTGTTTTAGGTAGTCGAAGCCCAATAGAGGGTCCACCTCCTAAACCACCTCGATTGTTTGTACATAGTGCTTCTGAAAGTGCTGACTCTGAAGGCACATCTAGTGGCCGCCATTTAATAACCATGACTAGCGAAGACACAATTGAAGAATCAGAAAATGAAAGTAAAGAAGAAGAAGTCACTTTTAGATCAGAAAAGACTCCAAATAAGGATTATGATAGCATTAAGATTAGGAGGCAACACAAAGATTCATCTGGTTCTTATAACACAAATATAATTTCTCCTGGATCAGGAAGCCGCAGCCAGGTTACCAGTGAACCAATTTCTATACCATCAGATAATGGACATCCTGAAAACAGACCAGTCGAGTCACCCAGGGAGAGCATGATGGGTATGCAGACCCTGGGTCGTCTAAGTCTGGCTATGGATAATCTTCCCGATGATTGTGGTGCCACTGTCGACCCTTCCTTTTTAATGAGGGGTCTTCGGGAATCAGATCTTACAGAAGTGGCAGATAATGAGTTTCCACGTCGAAACTCTGCTATTGACTTATTATCGGAAGATCTTGAACGAAGAATAAGTTTAAGTAGCAACAACTCAGTAACACGGGTTCTGTCTTCTACTAGTTTGGATGTGTTTGAACCTGTACTGTTTGAAAGAGATGAAACCTCATATTATGGAGAAGGACGTCCAAAAAGTAATACTAGTGATACCTTAGTTGATTTACAAGAAGACAGTCATCCAGAAATACAAATAAAGGAGAATAATGTCAATCATATTGATCATCAAGATGGTTTATTAAGTTTTCGCCGCAGCCTTACAAGTAATTCTAGCTCAGGAAGCAGCAGTGGTGAAGATTTAATCAAACTGAAAAGCAGCAGCAGTATTACTGACAGTACTTCTAACGGAGTGGAGTCTTCCTTTACTGTAGTTGGTGCTATTGCAAAAATTCCAACAATTAAAAAAAGTGAAGACAAAAATCCAGAAAAGGTAAATTTTTTCGATAATATTATTTTAAAATATTATCGATACTTTATTTACTTTTTAGCTCTTTCACTAGGAAATAAAGTTGAGAAAGAATCCTAATTTCACTAACAATAAGTTTGAAAGACACTCGCTAAATAATAACTTTGTATTCACTGAACCGTGTAAGTTATAAAAGTCAAGAGTTGAGCGCTGCTTACAAAAAAATATGTCGAATATACAGGAATTAGCATAGTTTTCATAATGGTCTTTGCTAATGAATTGGTGTTTTGTGATTATATTTTTTTTTTGTGATAAAGAATTTTCTTTAGGGGGAAAAAACATCTTAGTAAGATGAGAACGGAGATTGAGAACATGAAGATGCTTTATGGTAAAATCTCAGAATAATGCGCAGAGATGTTGCCAATATAGAAGTGAAAGAAAAGATCATGATTGTCTGGGCTACACATTTTATATGTGTATTATAGAAGCACAAATATGCACACATCAATGTGTAAAGCTAACCTACTGTATCCATGCTAGAATTACAGTAAGAGTGAGAAAATCAGAATTTGCCACATTTTTTTTTTAATAAATTAAAATAATAGTCATATACTGTATATACTTGGAGTAAACTATAATGATAAAATATACAGATTATCTCATATTGTTAGTGTGAGCTTCTCAAACTTGATTGTACGCTCTCCCCAAATCAGCTTTAAAAAAATCCTATGGTCCCTCACACAACAAAATCAATAAAAAAAATTTAGAATTTATTTCAATGCGTTGTATTGTAAATTTTAACATGACATTAATTATTTTATTTAAAAAAAAAAAAGATAAAACAAATATAAAATACAAATTGTAAATTTCAACTTACCATGTTTTTTTTCCAATATATTTTTTCTTATATTACCACTTATTGTTTGTAATTCTAATGTCTAAATTTAATAATTGTGTGCTTATGCTTCAGGATTTGTTTTCAAGAACCTGGAATTTTATTTTTTAATGTTTTTATGAGTATAACGTTATTTTAATATCTAATGTGATCTATTGTGGAGTTAATGTTATATTTGTAATTTTAGTTACAAAATCCTATTAATCAGTTGGATGAAGACCGAAATGATGTAAAAGGAAAGAAAAGTTTCTTTAAAGGTTTCAGGTTTACTTTTAAAGGTAATACTTGTATTTATTTGAAATTTAATGTTACAGTATATCTGTTTGTAAATAGGATTAAATTTATTTTACAATTCAAAATGTAATTATAATTTATTTACTCCTTAGGTAAAAATAGAAAAACGTCTCGTTCACTTGAAAAGGAGGAATTTGAAAATATTGCAATAAATTCTGAAAAGGGTAATTTGCTATGCTTCTTATTCATTGTCTTATTTAATATAGACTTCTCAAGATATGTGTTGATTATTTTTTTTGTTTCTTCTTCTTTAGGAGGTGGAGACAATCCAGGGGTGCCCTCTGGTGATTACAAAGAAACAGGTTATCAAGGTAAACAAAAAAGTGAAAAATAAAAGTAATTTTCAGTCATTGTAAAACATTATGAAAAAAAGCAGTCATCATAAAACATTGAATGAATGAATGATGATCAATCACTTAACTATCAGTCAGTTTCACATTTATAACCAAATATCTAATTAATTGCCTAGACTTTCAATTTATATATGGTAATACACTGGGAAATTGATCGGACCAAATTGCATGCTGCCTCTATTTTTATTCCTGCTTATATAACATTTTCTGCCTTCATAAAGAAGCACACACAAGATACTGTTATGGAAGGGACATTTGTCGACACTCTAATAATGGGGATCTCTGTTACAGATTAAAAATTGCATGCACTGTAATGAGGCGACTCTTATGTAAGTGAAAATCACTTGCAATGTACTGATGCAATTCTGTTATGGAAGTGAAAATAGCATGCACATTAATGATAGGACTCTGTTACAGAAATGAAAATCGATCACTTTAATGACTGGATACTTGGTAATGGAAGTGAAATCATGTATACTAAAATGATGAGGCTCTTTGTTGTGGAAGGGAAAATGACGTACTGTATTGATGGAGAAGAGATGAGAGAAGTTGATGCACACAGTTTTATAATCTGATTTTACTTTACAATAGACAAATGGCCTAACTATACCTGTTCATTACTAATATACATGTAAACAACATTAACTGGATATTTATAGACTCTGTACAGCGATATGGTTCATTTAAATAAATTCACTTTCTCATTTACTGTAACTAGACCCAATAAATTTGTTAGCTAAATCCAAAAGAAAAATGACCCTAAAAAATTGGAAAATGTGAACAGAGTTCCAATTTTATAGTGCCATGACTACAGATACACTACATACTGTACATATGCTGTATACACTTGTATATACTGTATGCACTGGATATGTACTTTAAATATACAGGGATGGCCAATATTGAAAATACAAATATTTAATACATAATGAAAATACTTTTGTATTTTTAATTACAAATACAGTACTTGTATTTTTTTTTAATAAAAATAGATTTCAAAAGTGTTTTGTATTTTAAATACTTAATTTCAATACTCAATAATTTTCAAATATACTGGAATTTATACAATATACAGTATATACTGTATATACAGTATATATTTCTAAATGGTAAATTTATTGTATTTTATTATAAATAAAATATAAAAATCAGAAGCTGACTTAGTGAAAAGCTTATGTCAAACTAAACTATCAATTCATTTTTCTAGAAAATTTAAATCACACGGTTATAAAAACTGAAGAAAACTGCATGTATTCGTTAAGTTGTAATATACAGTACAGTAGTTGTAAATAAAATTGAATGAATTTTTTTTAAAAAAAAAAAGTAAATTTTTGTTATTTTGAAAACTACTTTTGCAAAGATGTCCTTATATAAATGACCTGTATACTTTAAAATGATAGTTTTAAAAAGTAAAAACTAAAAATCAGTCATTAAAATTTTAATTACCGTAGAATGCCGAGCAAGAGCGCATGCGCTCTTATCATTCGTTTGGGGGGAAAAGGGGATGGCGCTCTTGTTCGAACCCATGCTAGTAAACCTTAGATTTACCACAATGCATTGCAAAACTGACCAGGCGCTCTTCTATGGATCCCATAAG